>PVMI01076212.1:0-12327 GCA_008528875.1 Aulacorthum solani | reverse complement strand
AACTAGGATCACTGCCGATGTGCTATTCACGTATGGCTAGGGTGATCCCCGTGTGCGTGTGTAAACATCGAAACCGGACGGAGTCAATATTCAATACAATGAGCGTATAGTATACGACCTAAAGAGCGGAGTGTGTAGTACGGTATAATATTGGCGGCCGCGCCTTTGGCCTTTAATAACGAATAGTGTACCTATTACGGCTTTGTTCCGGGACACGATATTAAAGTTTCCGCAACCACCGCCACCGACACCACCACGTCCTTTTATGACACTCGCCGAGACAGAAGACGGACTTCGTTTTTCAAAAAATAAAAATAAAAATACATTTTAATCAGTGTAAGACGAATTTTGTTGGTATTTTTTTTTTTTTGTATTCCGCAAAAGGAATAAATGAAAACTTCTGAACGTATACGAAAAATATATTATATAACACACCGGAAAAAGCCCAAACCTCATACGTGCACATACGGCAGAGTCTTATAGAATTCCGTTGCGCTTCCGCCTACGCGGTCTGCTGTCACACCCGTCGACCGCAACGCGCACTATTTGCACGCACGTCGCGTAGTTTTCCAGCCACGAATAATTTTTCCGGAAAAAAAAAAGAAGCGTTCACGAATAACGCACAACATCATAAACGATAATATATCACACACATATGTGTTTAGGTGTGTGCCGTGTGAGTGATAGACACACGCGCGAGGCCGGTGAAATGTTCAGAATTTCAAGCGTCGCCTTTGCCGGTACCCGATGAACGTACGTGTCATGAAAAAATGTATTTTTTCGGTGTAAAAAAAAAAATTGAATACGGTGTTCTGCGGGACCAAAAGCTAGGTAACTCGAAGTTCATATACGAACGTTGAGACTTGAGGTCAATGGCGCAATTGTGAGAGGGAGGGGGTGCTGGCGGGTATACACTCTTTAGCAGTGGTAAAAATATGTTCCACCATAGAAAAATTAGAATAATTTTCAAACAGCTGCAAATTTTGAAAATGTCACTGAGTATAGACAATGATAGTAAGTAGGAATGAAATATTTTAAGTTTATACGACCAATATGGTACCTACCTATTGAACCAAATAAAAAAAATCGGTAAATTGAGGATAAATCGTTACATTATATTATAGTTTGCACATCCATTATCTTTATTTAACTATATTTTAAACTTCCTATTTTACTTCCTGTAATAACAACTTATGAGAAATCTTATACTATATATTAAGCTTTTTGAACAGGTAATCTTTTTTTTTATCTACAATTATCGTAAAAAAATCGTATATTTCTCATGTATTATATATTACTAGTTACTAGTTACTAAAGAGTCAAAAATAATAATATTTGAAAACAATTACCATACCATGTATAGAAAATGCCAATATAAGCATGCACTTGGTGAATAAAAAAATATTATCGAAAACGCCAATAATTGGAACTCCCGTTTTTCATATTTTCCCCCCAATTATTAAGAAATTTAATTAAATTCACCCTTCTTCCTGTTGAAAACACGCCGTGTATGTATGTATCATTTTTAAATAAACTAGAAATCGCCATATGCATGTTATATATTTCATATTTGTACTAAAAATACGATACACGTGTAGTCGTGTAGAAGATAAATTATGAAACTATTTTAATTTTTAATGTATCTTACAAACCTATTTAATTTATAAGAATAGTTCTTTGTTTTTATTTTTTCTTCCTACAATGTTCTGTGGTATATATAACTACATTCAAAGAACAAAAGTTACTTTTTGTTATACATTTTTATTTTTTCATTTTGTTTTTGTTTTGAACAGAGTATGGGTCAAGAGGATTTGTCTATTGTTTATCATTTGTGGTAAAACACAACACGGTCTGGTACATAATTATTACAGTAATTCATATTGGATTTTCCACATCGAAATAATATACATTGTTAACAGTATCTACTACAGTACTACGTATCGAGTTGACCTCCTTATGATATCGAATAATGAATTCAATTCATCGAATATGTGACCACTAGTAAGGTTATATTATTATTGTACAGAATATCTCGTTATTGTACCCTGTGACCAACAATTGTAAATAAATTACCAATTTCAGGAATCATAACATGACGTCTTGATCAATGTCACATAGCGAGAACTGTGTACAACTGAACATTTTTAATGAGATTACATTAGTAAACTATAGTATTTTTTTTCATTTCCTATTTGTGCGAAAACTCAAGCAGTTGTTACTCATAATAAATTATAATACGCAGTTTTGTATGGCATGATGACCTCGGGTAGATTATGTGTTTTGAAATTGGGTGTAAAAATAAGGCAAACTTAAGAGCGTCAAATATTTAAAAATTGTACGGTTAAAAAAACTTTTTCGGTGAATTCCACAACGTCTGATTTTTTTCAAACAGGTAGTTTGAAACAAAGAACATCGTTTGTTTATAATTAGTAAAGTCATAATATGTAGTCGAAACGTGCGTGGACTTTACTCTTGACAATAATAATTAGAATCGGTGTTTTCCTATGCATTATGAGACATGCAAACACACATCTCTGTTAGTCTTACTACATAATAATTACGACTAGGACACTATAGTGACACAAGTCACTTGACTAAATTATAATTTATATTTCATGCTTTGAAATGTATTCACAGAATCCTTTAAGCTACTTTGAATTTGGTTTGAAATGTTTGGATAGACGACCCTCGAGATCAAAATATTTCTTAATATTTTATTCAAAGATAGATTAGATTAATCGGCAGGGTTGCCTACGATACAAACGCTTGGTCGACCGATGGGAGTTTAAACGTTTACATATTTAATGCCTCATACCATTTCGGTATTGAATATTAATACATCAACGAAAAAAAAGCTGGGATGGTTCATTGTGTGTCTATGTAGTGGCGCCGGATTATCTGAGCAGACAGTGTGACAGACTAGTAAATTTCTATCGTTTTGTATTACAAAAAATAATAATCACTGTCAGAAAACAGTATTGTTATTGGACGATCGGCGGAGAGTCAGCAACTTTACATTTGTTTTAAACACATAAGAATATCATTTTGAATAATAGTAAACTTTTGCTGTGCGTCTATTATTGTTGTGAGTGGAACAGTATTCTGTAGATTCAAAAAAGTTACCTTTTACCTCATAATATTATCTAATAAAAATTCTATAACTAATTTTGCTATTGTCATTTGTGTACCATGGATGTGTAACAGTTATATTTAATCATTGATTTAAGCACCTATCTAATATGACACTTACAAATTATTTTTTTCTCCAAATGCAATGTATTATATCTTATAATATAAAACATATAAATTAATGTAAATAAAAATAACAATAAGTAAATGTAAATTGTGATAATAATTTAATATCCTGTTTGCAAAATAATGATATTATTTATGAACTCGTCGCTGCCGCCACCCGTAACACTTACTTATAAAATGTAACGACCTTACTATAGGACCGTTCAACTTTGTGACAGCAACCTCTTAATATTTAAGACGTTTTTTTTAGTTTCACACTTAATACACTTTTCTTGTTAGTACTTTTACACAAAAGGATAGACACCGGCACACCTTGATAGTATAGTCCCGTGATTTAATTTTAAACAAAGGAACATAAATTATAATGATCACTGAAGTATACAGAAACAATATTACAAGATTTATATTTCAATATACAATTACAATAACAATACGCAAGTAGGTATAGTAGGAACGTATGTTTTATGTATATTTTAAATTGGGACTGTGCCTTATTTTTCCGATAAAAAAATAAAACTGATGTCTACAAACATAATATTATGAATCACTTAAGATTATTTTTTCATTTAAATGCCTATAATATTTAATACACGAATCGAATAATGTCTTAATCAATACCATATAACCTATATGTGTGTAAATGTTTTAAGGTACTAATTTGTTATGATTATTATTACTATTATTGTTATTACTAATTGATTAGTTTTTAGGAAAATTTATTTTTTTTGTATCTTTTTCAATATTGGTAAGTTGTTTATTAGTGAATTTCTGGTAAAAATTATTAAATGGTGCACCAGTCACCTGTAATACCTCAAACAAGAACATGCGTATCACAAGCTGCCCTCAATGACGGGCTAAGTCAAGGCGACAGTCAAGAAATATCTATAATTTAGCTTGAAGTGACTTCACTTTCACTTCTTCACTTCACTGCGGGTTCGGGGCATGGCGAGCTGTTGAATACGCAGCGACGGCTTGTAAGTAAGAGACTTTGGCTTCACCGAGAAGCAAAGGCGTTCGTCCAAGGTATCCTTTTTGGGCACTGGTCGGTGTTTGGCCAATCTCTCTATTCTGTCTGTAGCCTTATAATTGAGGGCTGCTTGAGATACCCCCGTTCTTGCCTTGGGAAAAATTGGTGGTGTGTGCACAACTTTGGAGATTTTATTAACAGTTTTGATGCACTTTTTTGACCAAGTGGGAAATGGGTGGCGATCTTCTGCAAAATAAAATAGGTACGATATAGTTAAATTAGATAATCTGTTATATACCTATAACCCACCAGTGCTCTAGTCAGGATTTTTTTTCGGGGGAGTGGGGGCTTCAATATTTTATTGCTAGCGTAAGGGTACTTCCGGGTAGAGTAAGCTTGATGTTTCGGGGAGGCTTAAGCGCTAAAGCAATGCCTAGCTACTGCACTGCTATAATCCATACAGAAATTTGTAACGATATTAATATTGTAAAATTATCATTCCCCGATTTTCGCATATGAAAACTTGTACCGTTAGCGCTAGCGTTAAGTTTAGTTACCCCGGTAGACGGCATCCATCCCACTCGGCGGCTTAACAAAAAAAGCCATCGGGTCATCGAAGTTGCGCTGCACAGTAGACGGACAAAAAGTAAAATCCATTCCTAGTTGGGTGACCTGTCGGGGCTTCGCGGTCGAGCACGATGGTGCATTTAAACCGACGTCGACCTGCCGACGAATTTCATCTAACATAATAGGATTTGAACCCAAATCAGTGGACGAGACGAGATCCATGTTTTCACCGCTACCGTCATGAAAGTCGCCCAAAGTTCTGTCCTCGGATCTCGGTTTCAATGCCATAATTTACAAAAAAATGTTGAGCGATAATATCGAGATTTAAATAAAAATATTATGGTTTTATTAAACTATGTAAAATATTATGGTAAATAAATAAAATATCTCACTGATATAAGTATTGATATTGTTTTTGTGGTTGCTCGATGATGTAACTATGACACAAATATTTTATTTTTATTTCTAGCTCTTCGAGCGTCGTTGAGAGAGATTCCCAGACGGCCAGATCCCTCGTGTCCGCTGAAAGTGGTAAAGATTTTGAAGACGGTATCATTGGAATTATAAAAGTCACGCCTGTAGGTAGGTTAAAACTCAAAAGTCAGAGGAGGTGATAATGGTTTGTGATAAGGCTTGGCTCTTTGTCAGTATTGTTATAAGAAGCGGGAACATTTGAAATTTGAGTTGAAAGATCTAGAAATCTGCAATTGAACTGGCTCGATAGTTGATACTGCCCAGTCTTGTGCTTTTATGAATTTCGAAATTAAAAGCGTAAATCTGAAAACATTATTTGAGTGTCTAGCAAGTCAATCATGCCATACCAATTTCGGATAGTGCTTGATTATAATTATTTACATAAGCCTGTTAAGTCTCACTACCAAAATAGTGGTATGAGGAGATAATACGATTGCTGTTGTGATTAAAAGGTTTGTTATAATGTCTAGTGCTTTGGCGGTATTCTAACAAATTTGGGAATGTTTGAAAACAGTGTTTGAATGTGTATCAACTATCAAGCCTGTTGAGAGTCGGTCATCAAAAATTGGACCTGGTGGGCCCAATACCATGTGACCATATGAATGCCTCGTATAAGAATGAAAAAATAACGAATATAATATAAAGTGTAAGGTTTAATGCCGTATTCCGATTTGTTGATACACTTAATTAATTAACCAGCCACACTATCCTTTTTATCAGTTTCATACCCACATGAGTTACCTACGCTGTAACTCTTGTTATTGCTGTTGTAAACCATCCTCAAACAATGAACAAATGAACTGCACTGACATAACGTTCTTAGAATGCCGACCGATCTGTTTCCAAATTGTAAATCGAAGAATATTTCTTGAAGGTTTCTTTCCCACATCTGATAAAACTAATTTTTTAATTATTACAAACAGTTAAATGAAAATTAATTTAAATATAAGTATATTAAAAAACAATAAATACGTTTAAATACTTGCTTATGTATGAGACCACGAGGGCTCTAAAGGACTGGAATTAGCTTAGGTATTGTTTTTTTAAGTTCGTATATAAATATGATTATATGATAATTAAAATATGTTTTTTGAATTAAGTGGACACAAAATAAATAGATAAATCCAGATTCAACCGTGCATAAAAGTGTGGTTGACTTATTAAAAAAAAAATATATTTAGTTATATACATAATAATACATAAAAATTGGGGTTATACCATTATTCTTCTTTATGTTCAGCAACCACTCGCTGCAGGTTTGTTCTCGTTGAATATTAACGAGTTATTTTGCTCCTGATTTCGGCTAAGATTGAATTTTTGACTGAGATTAATTGAGTAATATTCTAAAATTCTAAAAAAAAAAATAGTATAAAATTAAAATAAAATAATAAATATTAAAATAAGCCGCTATTTCCATGAAGTGCTTTATTTAATCCCTCAAATTCTTTGCAATATTCTGTAGAGCAACGTCGCTGTAACTATTATTGAATCTACTGTTATATTAATTAAAATATAACAAATAATAGGTATATACATAATATACTTGTATATAATAAATATGTTGATTGTGAATATGTTTGTGTGTATCGAATCACAAACAATTTCGGGATGGTCTCATCTTCACATTTAAGACACGTTTTCTTTTTAGCTCCGTACTCAACCCACGTTGTAGTGGGTACTTACCCTTTCACACAAACACTATCTTTGTGTTTAATTAAAATTTTAAGGCATAACGAACCGTCCTGGGCTTATTGAAAGAGCGTCAAGCGCACGACTTTGCTGCACGATAGACAAGTGTAAAGAATTATATACATTGGGTATTGGTTGCAACACCAAAGGAAATCACAATATGATATGTGTACACTTTTCAAGCAGATAAATAGCGAGAAATGTTTGATAATATTCGGAAGCAGTTCTGTTAAAATGCAAACCAAAGAGCCCTCCAATAAAATACTTTAAAGAAAAAAGAAAATTCGTCAAAGGAACCGCTTTCGCTCCTTTCTCGAGCTTGGTGTAATATAATTCATTTTGCCTCTGGGGCTTCTTTTTTTCTGTTTCTGTTTTTTATTTTTTTCTCTTGTAGAGTTGTATGGCTACCGACCGATTATGCTCGTTGTTATCGATGACACAAATCTATCGAACAATTGTTTGGTGAACTGCTTTTAAGACGACACGTGTCCCTTCAACGTTTCAAACAGCTCAGCGCCCTTTTGGAGTTTGTTTTAATCCTTTTTTCCCTCACTCGATTACCGAATGCTCTCCCGGACGAATAATATGTTTTATCGTGAGTGATCATATAATAAAACATATGACTCTTGTCACTTTCAGTTATTGTCTATAGGTACATCGACATCTATATAACTACGTTGGTGTCTGACAGTTTGACACCAAATTATCGAAACGACCTGTAAGAAACATATAATTTATTTTATAATTATGTTATAATAATATATCTTTTGTTGTTCTACCTATATTGTATTATAATAATTTATGTGTAAAAGGGTCTTTGAGTAGTTATTTATTTATTATTTTTTTTTTAATGCATTTCATTCCGAACATGTTCGTAATAATATTATACACACGTGCAAATATAATATAACTCAAGGATAAAATAACCCAAGCATCATGTATATTATATGTAGATGGAATATATGGTTAATTAGAGTCACATTTCATACATCAGATATTATACGGATACCTAGCACTGTAGGTTAAGTGGAGGTTTTTCTTTTTATATCGGATTTCACCGTTAAAACTTATAATATTGTTCAATTATACACATTTCGAATACATTTTGTGTTTAGAAATACTTTTATAATAAATTATAGTTTTACAAATTATGTTTTAAACAAGTCAAGAACGAAGAACGAAGAACGAAGAAATAATATATTATATAATATGGCTTCATAGAAATTTTATAGGAAAAAATATTCCCGTGTATTTTTTAATATGTTGTAAACCTATAATTTAATTTTTTGTTACGAGATTTAAGTCATAGTATTAAACGAACTTTCGAATTCAAATGGAAAATAATGAATATTTGACGAAGTAAAAATATGTCATTGTGGCAGTATAAAAAAACAAACATTTTTCACAACACTTTACCTGTAGAGTTTATGCCTACTTAGGTACAAAGCTTAATGTATTCAATTTTTCATGAAAATTCTTGAGAATATTAATTATGAGTGAAAGAATTTGAATTCAGCTAGTTTTAATTACCTAGTCATATTAAAATTAATAATTTTATCACTTTCTCTATGTAAAATAACGTAGTTTAGCTATATCGAATAACGTAATATAAGCATGTTACAGCTAATAATTATTTGAAATACTTCTTTTTCAATAAATCTTTTTTTCTTATATTTCTATTTTAATATATTTTTCTTGCTGACTTTCATTGTAGTAAGTAATTGCAATTATTCAATGATTGTAAGAATTAAAAATACATTATTTTACAAAATAATCTAGAAAAATTGTTCTAAAGTATATAAACAAATAAATTATATTAAAAAAACAATTTACTAACGTTTAGTAAGTTTAAGCCGTTTAAGGTCTCCAGTTTATTTTTTTGAAAACAATACTATTCTTTCTATAACAATGTTATTTTTATGATAGAATATCATATAAAGAATGATGATAAAATACCTGCACCTATCGTAGTCTTATAGCACCGGTGCTATTCGTCGATGATGTTGTCCAAGAACGTCTAACTGTATTTATTAGTATAAATTAAGCTTGGTACTACCCTTCAAAAACTGTCGAGTAACACTCTTGTTTGTATATACATATGAATATCACACATATATATTATACCTGCAATAAGAAATAATATATTATGTTTAGAACTTACCTCGTTATGTATAACGTCGTCGCCAGTTAGGAGTTAGAGTTTGTATTATAATAGGTACTTAGCAAAATATTGTTTTCTCAAAATGATCACTTTAGAATATTATAATAATAAACAAATCCTTAGTAAATAAAATAAAAAAACATTTTTCGTTAAATCAACAGACTATACTTAGATAGGATCAACACATGGACCACCTAAGGACCTATATCTAATACAATTAAATAAAAGAACAATATTAAAATACGAGTATTATTGTAAATCGAAATTTTAAAGAAAACCTTGACATATTTCATAGAAGGATACTCTTAGTTTAGAAAAAAATCAATTAAAACTAAAAAATTAACTTTTTTTGATAATTTCACCTTGAATCCTTTCTTGGAAATAGTTTTAAAGAATAATTTAATAATATTAATGTACATTTTTAACGGAAAATTAACAAATTATTAAAAACTACTTATAAAAAAAAAAAACATAAATGAAAAGAAATCGATTTAAAAATATGTATATAGAAATTCGGTCGTTATAACATTTGTAAAGAGAAAAAAACAAGTATTTTTCGAACAAGATTAATTAGTTTATTCTCAGTAGAATATAATTGCAGTTCTTTCTTAGAGGAAGAAAATTAATTCGGTTTTTATTATTACTTTTTTTAAGTCAAAGGAAAAAAACAATTACTATTCAGAATTCATTAAGACAGTTCTTCGGGATATATATTTTATAAAAATTAAGAAAATTTAATATTAAATGTGTACAATGTATACAACACTCCGGTCATTCAGTAAAACCCAAAAAATAACGCTGAAAAAGTATTTCGGTATAATATTAGATTTATTTTGACGTCGCCCCATCAACTTGCAAATTGAAATAAAATTATAAATGTCATATTATATAGCCAAGCGGGTTTGTATAATATAATAAATTATTATTCTACCAACTGTTATTAAATTTACACATAAACTAAAAACGTTTTGAGAAGAACTTGTTAACGAACTGTGCTCATAAATTCCATCAGAATATAGTGTAATATTATGGTAGGTAGTGAGTTAATAAAATAGTCAACAAATTGTTAGAACATAAAAAAAATTTAATTTTTTAAGCTTCTGCAGAAATTCTGACGAACGCTTATGACTTTAGTGCGTGCTCTCAGTGCTCTCACATACCTATAATCCTTGCATTCCGTAGAAAATCGATTAAGCTTAAATGAAGAGAAGTAATCGTTTTTTATAGGTACATTATTATATTGATAAAAATTATGTATTATAGTTCATACCTTTATAAAACAATTACTTCACGGAAGAAATATGGAAATTAATCATGAAATATATGTATATATATACGATGCAACTGATAAGATACTTATAAAAATGTTTATCATATTGATAATCATAGGACATCGAAGAAATGTGGATTCACAAAAACTCCAAACATAACCAACGAATAATGAATTATGAAAAACTCAAAAATAAAATAAACAAAGAAGCGAATAAACGGAAAGACGTCTAGAAAATTCTGCAGATAGTATTGTCAAAAAGTAGAATTACTATTTTTGATGTAAAATAAAATCGATCAAGCATTTAACTCAACCGACATTATTCGGAAAAAAAAACATAATTTTAAAATAGAAGATTTTTCTCGTCATCGTAAAACGCTTTATTGGTAGTCATCAGTCGTATATTGCATTGGTAGATCAGTAATAACATTATCTAAAAATAGATGGTTTCCTAAGACTGAAAATTATATCTATAATCATTAAGGTAAAAAAAAAAAAACATGCATAAACATGAAAATAATAATTGTATATTATAATATAGAACGGTTAAAGATATCTTAAACCGTGTTATAAACATACCTAATCACATTTTTGAAAGTATCGAATATAATGTGGTAGGTATAGCATAAAAACGGTAGGTTTGGTAGTTAGATCTTACTTTGACCGTTGTTGTTGTGATTGATCTTAATAATTTTTATACGATCACTAGTTTATTTATTAGAATGCTTTAAATTTTAAATATTCATATAAATGGCCATCTATTTATTATTGTGTTGCTTAAATTGCTCCAGGATTGCTAAAAGTTTGAAACTCGTAATTGAATAAATTCTGTGGACTTCGGTAGTACCTACCTATTGTCGGGCTTGTCATTGATAGCCACATCAGAAGTAAAATAAACATAACAGTGAGAGTAGAACAGGTATAATTTTACAAAAACTCTTTTAGTCAAAATAACAATAAAAATAATTTGGAAAGATGGGCTAGATGTTTTCAAAAGCATGATCTGGCAAATTAATTTGAACAAAACACACTACCAAGACAACGATGATTTAATAAAAATTGATCGAACTCATATGTCAAGTATGTGCCCAACCATCGTACTCTTAACAAAGTTGTAAGCTTTAAACAGTTGACCGGTACAATAATGTCATGATGGTACAATTATGGAAGGCGTGTAACAGAAATAAAATCGAGAATTACACCAGCGGAATCTGAATTCTAGAACAAAAGACCTGTTGTGTTCAAATAACACGAGTTCATAGGAGTGAAAAACGTCTAATTAAAGTATATATTATACAAGTGCGGAATATGACACTGGATGGATGAGAGACTTGGGCAATGAAGAAAAACAACATTTCCTCTAAAGTTTTGAGCTGTAGTGTCGGGGAACGATGATGGAAGTGAGGTGAAAGGAACGAAAAAGAAATCAAAGTATAAGTACTAAGTGGAGTAAATGAAACCGCAGAAAATTCACAACCCGGCGGAGCTTTGCTCACAATAATAATATGGTACGTCGTACACTCATGATACATACCCCGCGTCGTGGTAAATCGTGTACGGCAGCGCTATCTAGCAACGAAATTAGCTGCGAAGGCCAGTTCTCCACTCTCGCGGTATAGGTATTCAAATAGTATTCCTCGACGGTAGATGGCGCTGCCGTCATCGAATTGATTTAAATCTGAATAATAATATTAACACCGGCCAATTCCTGTAGCGGCGTTAGGTTAAAATATTAAACCTCAGTAAACCCAACGAAACCTAACCAAACCCAACACTAAAGAGCTCTTGGCTCGCGACTCGTAGACTTGGATTTTACTGAGAAACAGAGCTGTGGGAACTTATGTGGCGAGCCGTTTGGCTCGCCCCACGTTGTGCCAGGTATCGCAATTCCCACGGCACTTCATCAGCGATACTCATCAGCTATATTCTATAATATTATGTCTA
>PVMI01076189.1:0-10442 GCA_008528875.1 Aulacorthum solani | reverse complement strand
TTTTTTTTTTTTTTGTTATCCAATAGTTAAAATTGTTATAAAAATGTATTTCTACAGACAATTTTTCAAACATTACGTCTATTTTTTACGGTTATTTTAAAGATCACAAATAAATCAAGCTCTAATTAATGTATCTGTGTTAGTCCGATGTTTTATCAATTTTTTTAAATGTATAAATGTATTATAATATCAAGTACCTATCCTTTGTTGTTGCGGGAGTACCAGAATACATAATATTGGAATATCCTATACGCACATTGTATTCGATGTAAATACTTTTTCTATGATCTGATATCCTATTACTCTATTCTGTCTGGAATTATCTACTCAATCTATAATTTGTGAGATTGTGAAACTCTCAAATAGTCGAATACATGATATTTAAAATTACAGAATGAATGTATACAAATATATAAATGTAAAATGTATATAAAGTAAGTAATAAAATATGCAAAATGTATTAATTCAAGAATGCAGATGAAAATTGGTTAAAATAGATCATGGGAAATCCCAAAACACATTTCATCATGATACATTTTAAAAGTAGGTACCTGCCTAATAATTTCTAATGAAATGTTAAAATGTAGGTATTTTCTTTCACAATTCTGTGGTATAAAATTTAAATAAGCAGCAATATGCAACAATGTTGATTACATTTTTATTAAATTGAATATAGAATACTAAGATGTATTACAACCTATTGATATATACATCATACCTTTAAAATAACCATACATAATAATATATCAATTAATACATTATTACACAATGAGTGCACTATTGTCTTATGTCTACATCAAAAGAACATTGTCTGATACAAAGTGCAAATTAATGTTAACATTATACAGCCAATATAACTACTTAAATAATTATACTGGTTAATTTCTATACAGTTTACTTAATAATATTTAAGTTATAAGTATTATACATCGTTTTCCCAAGTCCTTTCACTCAGAAATAAAAAGTGTTTTAAAATATATTATAGGGTTTTGGGAATCGCCTTAAATAATTTTTTTAGTTAATTTATTGCAATTGTGAATAAATGTATAATAGTTAATAAATAACTGTGAAATATTGTTCAATTGTGTTGCATAGGTACGAAATTTTTCTGTTTCAATAAGAACAAAAATAGTCATGACCTAGATCCAAATTGAAATGGTTTGAGCTAAATATTTAATAGTAAAAAAAAATAGCGGTCAAGGACATGATGAGAAAAAAGCGGCACTGTCCGTATAAAAATTTTATTAGGCGGTGGATGTTGTCTTTTTAAGAAATAAAAATACGTAGTGTGTACCACAGCCCACGGGCTGTTATTCCGCAGAATAGATTAAATGGTTATTCTGTGTGTGTACTATAAACAATGCGATGAGTGATAACAGATAACAACTGATTCTGTTAATAACAATATAATACAAAATAATGATTGATGAGAATTGTAAATTACTGTAATGTTATTAGTTATTAGACACAAATGCACACAATATTTAACGATAACAATATTGGTTTATAGTTATAATATTTCGCTCTGCAGTCGGCACACGGTCAGTTGACAGTTACACACTGTAATGCCACTGTAGTGCGTAGTTGTGACTCAGTAGTCGGTTGCAGTCAGCATTATTTCTTACCCCCGTTGATGTCTATTGTCCATTGTCTATCCTATAGTAACATAATATTATATTCTATTTTATCACGTCGTAGTGCTTGTTCGTGTTTAAAATATTGTTTTGCAATTAATGCCAACCGAAACTCGTATTTATGTTGACACCATTCTATTCGTTTAATTGTAACAGTTACCTGGTGGCCACTGGCTAGTGTTAATCGACATTTCATCCTCAGACGTTATTAGGAAATCACGACTGTATCGACGATTACTATTGCCCGTCTGATCTGTGCCACAACACTACAATCGGGATTCTTCAGGCCATTTTGACGATGAATAAAACGCGAACGATCTTTATTTTGGACGCTGGGGCGTTGTTTACCCTACAGATATTGCAATTCTTCTGTCTGGACTATTATGTCATGGTTGTGTTCCAGGACACATGGTACTCCAGATATCCAAACACGCTGTTCCTGGTGCTCAACATAGTGTTGATATTGCTGTTCTACCATACTTTCCTCAACTGTTACAGAGAATACAAATATGAACGTAGTAAGAAGACAGGAGATCTAGTTGAATGCAAAGCCAAGTATCCCGTGTATCTAAACTGCATCACCTGGGCAACGTATGTGACCTTATTGTTCAGCAAGATCATGATGATTTTCTCTAACAATGTCACCTCGTTGGTCTCCAACGATGATTTCATGGGACCACAAATGCTCAAGGTAAAGTACCTAATACTAAAGTCGATTATGCCATTATAATATATAATACATTATTACATATCTTTACCTATAATAATTTTTAAAATTTTTACATCTGTTTTTTGTTTTTCAGTTGCTTATTGGTGTTTCTGGCATTGTATTTTATTTGTTGATAAGTGCCGAATGTTTTGGACGGCAAGTAGATCGTGATAAATGGCCAACAAATGCATGTATTATTGAGATTTTCGATTCTGTTGAAATACTATCGATAATCATAGCATCAGACATAAAAATTGGGTACTTGGAGTATTTGATCTACGCTACAGCCTTTTTAAACTTTATGTTACCATTATGGGTACTGTATAATGTATCTCAACCCGACATTGATACCAAGCCAATGGGACTCCCGCAACCAGTATGTTATAACTTTATGCATTTAATGTTAGTTCAGATGCCTTTTTTGGGCATACGGATGTATATGTGGATTGTGTTCAATCAAAATGCCTCAGTGTTCATTATGAAAAATCTGTTACACTTATTATTCTTTTTGCATTCACTATACCCATACATAAAAGACATTTCTAAGAAAAACCAATACAGCCCAGAAACTCGTCATGATGAAGATGTGCCTGAAATTCTTTTGACTAATCGTAAGCATGATGAACCCATTGAGTTGCTTTAAATGATTATGCATTTAACATGTTAATATAATAATATGACCAACTATCGAGACAAAGGAGATTTATTTTTAAGTTATAAATCATAATTCTTTACTTATTATTACAAAAATGTATTGTAATAATAAGTATATTATATAATTCATTTTATTTCAAATAATATACTTGTATAGCGAGTATACAAATTAATTTATTACAAAGCATATTTTATCCAAATAAGTATTAATAGTAAAATATAAATATTTTACCTTTTTAGTTACGCAATTATTTTTGTTGTAATATAAATTTCTTCTGGTCAACAATAGAAAAAAAAATTCCTAGTCCACACTGTATCTCATTGGCTTAAGTTTATATTTTATAAATTGGAAAACTAAACTTCTTTAAATTTGAGTTTTGTTTTATAATACATATTATATTTTAAATAGTATACTCAACTAACTAATAAAATAATACAATATGACTGAAATTGTATAATGTATAATCTACACGGTTAATTTGTATTATCATAACTACAATTTGAATTGTATTTTTATATTATTTACTATTTCTTGTAGAAATTGAGTGTTCATAAAAGACTAAATCTGTAATTTAAGTATCTTTACAACTGATTCTCAAACATTATGACAAATATAATTAAGACTGATATAAATTTTATATTTTTATATAAAACTTTCTAACATATAATTTAAATCCTATTTAAGATAACATTTTATAAGCTCGATTTTGTTTCAATAAATTACGTATTAATTAAGTTTTTAATGAAATTGTATGCATATTTTTTTTCTTGGTATATTAGACTTTTCTACCTAATACGATTAAGACTGTTTTTTTATTAACTTTAACAGAATTTTGTACTTAATACATTTTATTATGAAATAATAAATAATTATGTATGCATTATTTATAAGATGAATTAAAGTTGTACATACTACTTACCTATGTGTCATTTAATTGTATGGGTTAGGTTGTATCTTACATATTATTTTCAAATAAATTATAACCAACCAATAATTGCTTTATAACTAATTTTCGAGTATTTCTCTAGATTATTATCACAGAAATTAAATAATGGAAAATGACTATCACAATTTACTTACCATGTAATATTATTATTGATATATTAAATAACTACTTTATGCATTTTATTTTAAATGTTTTATTAAAGAAAGCAGAAAAGATAATTTTTGTCAACCTGTTAAATTATTTGGTTACATAATAAATTGGTATTTATAGTGTTATCAATTATACATAAATCTATAATCTTCGTTGGTATATCGGACAACCTATAATTATTTTGATTTTTGTATAAGTAGTTGAATACCTCAGGCCTCAGCTGTGAGAATTAGTAAATAAATATCAAGATTACATGTTTACATAAATTATTTACATTTTGGATTCTGAGCAAAGCAATGAATGTATTTATTTAACAAAAATGTGTTTTTTTTTGTGCTTGTGGACAAAGTAAGTAATCAAAATAATCAATTTTAAAATTCAGCATGTTTTTTGGACTTCTGGGGGGAAAATGAATCTAGCTGGTGCATTCAAGACTTCAAAAATGAAAATTTCTAGAAGTTTTCCAAAATGTTGGGAAAGCGGGGAAATTTTTATTCAAAGTCTATTTAGTTTTTTGTTGTAAAAATTAACATTAAATTATACATGATGAAATATTATGACACTTTTTGTGTTAATAAACATGAGAAATTTTCAATTTTGTAATTTATTGTCAATAAATAATTTTTGCTCTGTCAATAAACTTGAAATTTGAATGCAAAATTCCCCACTAGTTTTTTCAAGAATTCGCAAATTATTTTGAGTTAAAAAGCCATAAAAAATGTTCTTTTTATGTCTAAGATTTGAAAACTTAATAGAAGATTCATCTTAAGTTTTTCTACCTTTCACAGAATTTATCAAAATCTCAAAAAATCACAAACTATTTTGTTGTAAAATATTTAAATTTAAATCGTATAGCTAAGAATTGACAGTAATATTTTGAATCAATCTTCTCATAGTAGTTCATACTGTACCTAATCAAAACAATTTCAAGCATATTATAAACAAACAATTTTTTATGGATATTTATTGTTCAAATTTAAACTATATAAGATATTTTAACAACGAATAATAAATTTTGTTATTTTGTTGTAGGTAATTTAAAAATATTATTTGTGGGTACATGAGATTTGAAATTTTTAAAATATATTATAGTTTTATTTTGTATACACAATGACGTTTTCAAATGACATTTTTTATGAAAAAATTAATTCCCCCTACTAATGTCTAATAGTAAAATAAATTGCTTTAATGCCATTAATAATATAAAATATACTTAGCAATATAGACTGACAGAATCTTCACTCAGAATCGTTTTTCATATACAATGATTTTATACTGTTTAATTCAAATTTAACACATCCATTACAGTGAACCCTCCCTCTACTAGTCTCCTGCTATGCAGCAGAAAGGTACCATTGATTATAAATACTATTTATAATCAATGACTTTACCCATTTGCCACCTTATTTTTTTTTTGAAACTTTATTGAAACAAAAATAAAAAAATAAAAAACATATCATAATAATGAAAGTTTTCTGAAAGTTATAATACCCCTCCCCTCTCCAACCATGTCTCTGGAACCGCCCCTGTTTCTCACGAACTGTTGTCTGTTGATATAGTAACCATTATTCAGCAATTATTGGTATATACTACATTGTGTGTTCAATAATACAAATATTATACTTGAAAGTTTTAACTGATCAATAGTATAATTAACAATATAAATTATTATTTCTAAATTTTTGATTTTTAACAATAATTTACCTAAATGTGCAGTACTTTTTTCGATAATTATATTGAGTTTATATTATAATTAATTATAGTTCCTATTTCCTTCCATACATAGATATTTGGTTTTGTTTTATTATATTTCTAGGTAAATAAGTATTCCGTTTCCAAATATTTAGACAAACTACAATGTCTATAGTTACCTTTGAGAAGTCTGTGCCCAAAGTAGCAGAGTCCGATTGGTATTACAAAATAACTGAATTAAAAGAATCTTGCGATGAACATAGGCGACATGCATTTGTATTGGGAAATGAATCGCAGAGGTTAAGGAATGATACAGATGTCACTACTTATTGGGCTACACATCGTACAAATTCTAAGATCTTAGACAGGTAGTTACCTTATTATTTTTATTTTTATTTAAAATAGTGCTACAGAAGTATACATTTTGTAATTTTAGACGCATTGAAATAACACGTTGGAAAAATCTAATTGAATTATGCTATAAAAACTTGCAAAAAGAAATTAAAGACTTGAAAAATGAAAAGGAGAAAACTGAAAAATTCATAGAATTTCTAAATTTGAACTTTACTGTTACAAATCACTGCTTAAGTATAAGAGATGAAAGATGTGATGCAGATATGTGCCATGATATTGCATCTGTTGAGTTAAAAAATGTATGCTTTGTATATAGTTACATTGCCATAGGCGTGCTCAACCTTCTGTTTCAGAAGTAGCTTTTATTTTTTTTTACCACCTACCCCCTTACAAAACTCCCTTACTAAAAATAAATAAAATAGACATATAAAACACAGGTATAGCACCAGTTACAATGATTTTTATGATCAAATTGATAAAAAACTGTCTCAAAAAATTGAGTAATTGGCTCTTTTTACCCAAGTACCAGCTGATACCTACTTAAAAAAATACCCAGCCTCAGATGTGGCTATAGCCCTAAAACCCACTTCCGTGTGCACGCCTATGTATATTGCTCAATATTATTATAAATAGTATGTGTTATATATTATATCAAGAGCTTGTGTAGGAACAACACACTTTGGAAAAGCTAAAAAACTTGTTAGTCGGAGTATGCCAAAATGCATTTGAAAAGATTAATAAGTTGGAAGAGTTGGAAATTAATGTTGCCGAAGACTTGGATAAAAAGAATAATACAATTAACATAGATACTGAGTTGTTAAAAATGACAGAAGATTCAGACAATATCTCTCTCAAACCACATCCACTAAGAGTTCCAAAAGAGTAAGACTTCAAAATTAATAATATTGTTGTTAAATACCTGGGAATTTAGTTTTAATATTTCATCATGTAGAAGTTTTGAAACTAATTATCTTTATAGTTACCTACTTTTATTTATAAATGGGTTGTTTTAAAAGCAACAAACAGTTAATCATAAATTATAGTAATAATTCTACAAGATTGGGTCGTAACTAGTGAGTATACCCATCAACAAAAAAGTCATTTTTCCATACATTTTAACAAAACTATAGCTAAAAAATACACTTATTGTATGCCAACTGCAAATCAAAGTAATACATATATCAATTAGAGTGTTAAATTAGTTAATTTTCAACAAGAAAGTCTTTTCACCTTTGATTTTTACAAATTGACAAATCAAGTATTGAAATTTACTAATGTTGTTCTTATCGTTTGATTGTGATAAAAAAAAATTTTTTTTCTAACCAGCTATAGTTCAAATGATTTTTACTTTACTAAAGGTTTTTATACTGATTAAATATTTAATTATTTACTTCAGGTATTGGTTTTTATATGAATATTTTAGTAATAAACTGTTAACTAATTAATTATTGTCATCCAGTTATAAGTTAATCGTTATTTTTTTTTTTGTTCTATTATTTGCTTTTTTTACAACAATTACAGATCAACCATTATAAAAAAAAACAATTATACAATACAATTTGTTTATAGGTATTATGACGTATACATTTTTAACAGATAACATACCTAACTGTTATTGAATTTTTCTTTTTTAATGAAAACTAGTTAAAATAAATTTGTGACTTACCCAATTCCTAGTACCTACCTACCTATTCATTACCTGTTGGCTGTTACCTCTAATATTTATCCTACACGTACATTGTACATAATATGAATAATTCATTTAATATAACACTTATTATTTCAAATTATAAAACTGTAGTTTCAATACATATGAAAAATGGCTCCAACAGTGCAATAATATTAAACAAACAATTGAAAATGAATTGATTAGTTCAAGAAAATTACGTGAAACCATGTTTGTGCCACAAATTAAAACTAAAAATGATCTGCTTACTCAAAATGACAAAGTAAATTACAGTCTCAGACGCCGTATTTATGATACAGAAAGAATTAAGAACGAATTAGGATGGCAAAAATGGAATGTAAGGCAATTAATACAATATAATAAGATAATGGTAGTGATATTTAGGTAGAGATTATATTTTGTAGATGTTAACAGACAAGGCTAAATTTTTGGAAGAAATTGAAAAATTGGAAAACGCTTTGTATAGAAAGTTGAATCCTAAAATGTTAGTTGAGACACGGTGCGAAGAAAGATTGTGTAGGGCTGGTGTAGAACTGTGCCTCGATAAATCTACTATTGGATTGCATAAAGAACATCTTGAACTTGATAATACCATCAAAATGTTGAATGATAAGCTAAATCAAACAAAGTAAAACACGTCATCTGTGTAACGCCAAATATTCTAATGAATATTAAATGTCATGTTTTGATTATTTTTTTATTTTTACAGGGCTTTGCACAATATTCTTATTGAACAAATAAATGTGCTGGACGAACAACTAAAAAATAAGACTCATGCATTGGATGTTGACCAGAAATGTCTACAGTATAGAGTGCAACTGGACGGCCGTAGTTGTAGCTAGTAATTTGTTGACTAACAGGATATGATATTACAGATATTTTAGATTTTTAAAAAAGAATTCGAAAATCTAAAAGAAATATATAAACACACGATAGGTATATACAACACATTTTTGGTAAAATTTTATAATTTTTGAGTAAACCAAACTAAACTCATTACTGTTTTTTATTTTTTTATAGTTCCTGCCTATTATTGTTAACCATTACGTTCAAAACCAACATATTCTAACTTTCCAAGAATACTTTACAGTTGATGATTTTATACTTTATATTATTTCTATAATATAAGAAAATATAAATTAATTTGTAACCCTATTTATATTTAATAATTTAAATTGTTTTTCCATTTTAAAATCTATAAGTTATAAAATATAAATATATATTTCTAAAGAAATCGGAATCATTATCATAGCCTACCTACTTTTAAATTATAAAATTTTCAATACTAATTAGTAATTACAACAATAATTCCTATACATTATTATTCTCGAAAATTACAATCTCGTGTAGCCATGTCTGAATATATTCTGAATTAATTGTCTTGTTATCATTAAGTTCGATAGTATAAATTCACTCTTATTTTAAATGTATTAAAGCTGACAATCCAAAATTGTTTCTCCTGAACTCAATTTGTTATATTATAGCCTATTATGGCCGTTGTGGCCTTGTGAATACCAATGTTAGAACTTACAACACAGCGGGTGTGGCGTAATTTTAGTCCTAATAATATTAGTCGTAAAAAATAATAATTGTACCTTATAGATAATAGATAACTATCATAGTAGAAATGATGCTCTTAAATTTTTAATTTATTATTTATAAGTTTATAACATGTTTATATGACGTAGGTAGTACATTTTACCAATTCACATATATTTGAGTCATTCACTCAGATGTGCAGATGATAACATCAGCTCTAATTTACTTATAACATGTAAATAGGCATAGTATAGAATATGGATATGTAAAATAATTGGAATTTTATAATCATTTTTGGGTAAACTCAAGAATTTATTTTCAAACTAATTCTTTCTAAAAATGATTGTGCCGAATGCCGATGGGGTTATTGGCTCCTGTTTCTGCTACTTTCGCTTAAATCACAAATCCCAATAGGATGGAGTACCTACTTACTGAAAACAGCATCAATAGTCAATAAAACAAAATACCATATTATACAAAGCTTAATATGACAAACATTTTTATTTTTTTGGACTAGGTAGCACACTCAACAAAAAAAATTTGGAAACCCCTTTCGTTTACGTTTACTGTCTGGTCATTATATTTCTTTTCTATATGCTATAGAACATAATGAGTATTGGTACTTAAAATAAACGATTAGTTAAGTGTTATAAAGTAATTTGTTGCACTCGACTGGCACGAGCACGAGCAACAGTCTTTCATAGAGTTACCATCTACGAGGCATATCAGAAATATGATATTACATTATTATTCATTGCATATTATATAAAATAATAATATATTGTACATTATATTTAATAGATTTACCATTGTATTACTATTAACTATAAATATCTACTAACAAGTAACTATACTCATAAAATCGAAAATTGTAGCAGTCATAATGTGCATAATAATAATATATTAGGTATGTGTGAAACGTTTCCATAGACTGAATAGTAATGAAAAAAAAGAAATTGAACTGAGGGAGATTTTTTCAGTTAGTTCCACTTCCCATAAATCGCTTCTGAAATACTGAATCAAATATGTATTAAAAAAATACATTTTTTATAAAGTCAAAAAATAGTTTGGTCCAC
>PVMI01076171.1:0-20543 GCA_008528875.1 Aulacorthum solani | reverse complement strand
GTGCAATGTATTTTTAATATATTTGAACTGCTATTGTAACAATACAGTCTTGTGTTAAATTTTCATGCTTTTTGGCCCAACTAATAAAATTCTATTGACAATTATAGAAAAAAAAATAAACATTGAAAATGTCCATAAACAGCTCAAAACTAATCAAAATGAATTTATAAAGTAAACAAACGATGTAAATTTGAAGTAATTACAACAGAAGAAAAAAATCGGTCATGAAAAATCTAGTGAATATCCAATATTGTAAAAATTTTAACTTCAAACCTTCTTAAAAATTTAATTTGACTTTCCGGTAGAATTTTTTTTTTGATAAAGGTAAATATTCGTATAAGGAATCTTGTTCTCAATTTTTAAATTTTAGAATAAAAAAGAAAATTTGTATGAATTTCTAACTCAAAATAATTTGCTGACTTTCGTGATTTTTACGAATTTTATCAAAATTTTAAATTCAAACTCTCATAAAAAATCAAAGTGGATTTATACACAAATTTATTTTTATTTTCTACTAACAAAAACTTACAGAGAATCTTGTATTATATTTTCAAGTTTTTGGACAGAGCGAATATTCTTTTTAAAAATTAGACATTAGTTTAAAAAAAGCAAAGAATAATCTAAAAATCGCATATGCCTATAAATAGTTTAACATGAGTAAAAATACTTTGACAATTGTATGGTGTGTAGAAAATGGTAACACAGACATTCAGTGAAAATTTCATGTATCTATGGTTATTCATTTTAGAGTTACACTAAAAACCAAAATCAATTTTTTCAAAAACTCCCGATTTTTCTTAATTTTTTGTTTGTTCTTTCCCTCGCTTTTGAAAACTATTGGGAATTTTAAATTTTGACCTCCCGAATGCACCATCTAGATTCACTTTCCTACTAGAAAAGTTGATGTTGAAGAAAATCGAAGCACTTTTAAGTTTTACTGTCCCAAACCGTGATTACAGAAAAATAAAAATAAAAATAAATAAATCAAACAACACACATAATATAGAATCAATTCATCTCTTAAAAATCTAAAAGAAGAAAGATAATAAAAAATTAAAATAATATATACTATGTAAAATAAATAAGTGAATAGATCTATAAATAAAGATTATTGAAACAACACATTATTCATGTATTTTTTTAAATTGTATAACTGTTAAAATTATGAATATTAAAATTATGTATAGCACAAAATTTAATGAATTTATGTCTGTGTGATATAATATTTGTGAATGTGGATGTAACCTATAATAGATTTTTGTTTTGGAGTTTTGGATAATGATTATTTTTGTAAAATTATTTTCAGAGTCATTAGACATTAATAATTTTTTGAATGCCATATAATGTGTTTTAAGAATAAAAAATTTGAAAAACTTTTTAGTTGCTTACAAAAATTCTATGTCTAACTAGTTATTTTTTTTTTGTACAGTGAAACCCCTAAATACCAAACACTCTTGGTCATCAAAATGTTGTCTGTTATTCAGAAGTTCTGATTTTCAAAGGGTTTAGATTATAGAAAGTTTATAGTTCTAAAGAAAATGTGTGATATTGGGAGGTATCCTTTATTGGGAGATGTCCGTTATTGGAGATTTCCCTGTATTTTTCAAGTTACCATTCTGCTATTATAGTATATTTCTTATTGTAAAATTCTAAACACAGTATTTCATCATGTTACAGCCTATAGTTCCAAACTTCCAACGTATCCAGATTCCCGAACAAACATTTTTGTTATTCAGATAATAATCTTAAAAAAGCAGTTAAGGGTTTCCCATCGAGATCAAACTCACTTTTGTGGAATTTATTAAATACAATAAAGTATTGAACTGAAAAAATAAATAAATCAGTTAGTTATATGTTATCTGAAATCAAAATTATTGTTTCTAGATTTTCTATATCATATTCTGTAATCCTGTACTACAATTGTAACCAAAAAATGTAATTTAAATTTTAAGTGTTTTCATTTGGAAAAAGGCTATAGGTACTTTATAAAAAAAACTACAGAAAATGGCCACCTTCAAACGGTTTGTCAACAATATTTCATGTTGAGATTTCTTACACTATATATTTTACATATATTAGGGGGATTTAGTATCGCGGAGTAAAATTTCCGGGATTAGTTTACAGCGATATTCGTAATGCATAGGAATTCCAATTAATCTATTTCAGTAGTCTGTGTAATTGAATTTGGCTCTTTGATACATTTCAATTGAAACCGTATCATTACGTAGATCTCTCTTCTGGTCTGATATCCCAGATATATTCATTTCCCTTACGTAACAATCTACCCAAACACTTAAAACGTAATTGATGCCACTATCGCATATAAACTGATTTGATTTTGTCATTACTATCAGTTTCTTATATTATGATAATGTATTTTATTGTGTAATAAGTCGTGGTTTGAATTTTCTTCATTTCTCACATGTGCAATGTACATAATACATATGTGCCTACCTATACTTTGTAGTTTGTAGTCAGATTGTAAATAAACCACTAGTTAAACAAATGGTATTCTAAATCAAGTAAATTATACAGCAGGTACGTATTTTGATGTGAACGAGGAACATACATGCCAGTATATTTGTGTACTTAACAAATATATATATATGTAATATATTGTATACGTAAAGGCTAACGATATAATAACAGTCATACATTATTCGTAGGTGTATATTTGCCTCTAGACTGTATTAATGTATTAGGAATAACTAGATAGGAAGTTACAATTGTTGTTTTCGAACACAGTTTGTGTGTCAAATAATATTGCGCATCATGTACGGTAATTATTTCATCATAACATAATATGATGTCTGCCTTTGAAAGGTACAATAGCTGTATAACATACCTACACCTATCAGTTATAGAGTATAATTCAATTATATTTTTTTTTTGGTAATATAAACATCAAAATTCCTATTTTGTATTTAATTTGCCTATAATAATATTTTATTATTCTACATTAGTGTAATTAATTGTTTTTAATCAATAATATTTATTCATCAAACTACTTAATACAATATAAGTAAATTTATAAAATTAAAAGATAAACATTTATTATGATAGAGTATCAATATATCATTAGGAACTAAAAAATACTAAGTTATTTTAACAGCTCAGCTCTTAAAAATAATGTTCAAATCACTAAAAAATATAATTATTATTTCATGATTGGGGATCTTAGATATTTTGATTACAATCTAAAAAAAATATCTCATATTAGCCGATCCTCTACATCCACTTAAACTTGCAGTAGTGAAGTTACCCTTATTAACCACGAATTATCCGAATATTTAACTACATGTTTAGACATTTACAAATAAAGAGTGTCCATTAACATGGACTAAATAAATATTACTCAATTAATATAAAAAAAATCAATGTATTTCTGTATCCAAATAATCGACAAATAAATGATTTCAATTATTATAGGTGTAATAAATATTACCCAAACAGTATAATATATACACATATAATTTAAAAAATACAAATAAACTCCTGTAAGTATACCTAATAAATAATAATTTGAACTGACTATTATAACAAATAAGTAAAATTAGTTTATATTCCGCAACAAGTATTGAAGTATGATACCTTCACATATTATAGAAGTGTAACCTACAAAATAAAGCTAATATTTGCACGTCCATATCATTATCGTTACAACTATAATTGGTCAATGTGATTTATTATAACATATAGGTATCTATGAATTAAGATTTGAGAAATAATTTAGCAAATTATCGAAACTAAACGTATTTGATATTTGGCTTTTGCGATAAGCAATTATGCACCGGTAATACTTTGAAATGTAATTCTCAATAATATCTTACTTGTAGGTAATAGCAGAAATCGGCTCATGCGTACCTCAGTTTGTTCTACGTATTTTTATTTCTAAGGTGGTTAGTGGTTACTGTTAGGATATCATTTATTCAAGTATAAAATACCAAATTATAATATTATGCACTTTTATGCAGTTTAAATACAAGAAACGGGTGGGAAATGTTAGTCAAAATGCTGCCACCCAGTCCCGTATCGTTTATTCACTAACTTTTAAATATGTTATACTATAAAAATATGTACCTAGGATGTGCCTAAAATAGGTTCAAACCGAGGTCTTCAAGATGACCAAAGATCGCTCAATAACTCTGTCAGCGGAATGCTTAGGAGCTAGTCCCGGCGTTGGATCAAAATTTCAGCACATTTTGACTATCTAGACAAGTCCCGTCGGAACTGAATAAATTATCGTTTACCTTCTTGGTAGATACCCAGTGCTGACAGGGACGGGATTAAGGTAAAAGTAAAGACTGAGAGGGTCTTATTCTGCTAATAAATGCATAACTAAATTAAATAAGATATGTTAAAGTGTTTTACTATTTAGAGTTAAATCAAGTTCTTACAAAAAAGGTCTTATGAAATTTTAAGTGTTCAATATTATATTGTCGATTTTTGATTTTTATAAAAGTTCAAAAAAGGTCTACAAAAATAATATTTTGTGTTAAATGTAGTTATAAAATGTATCTATAAAAACGTTTATTAATCTTGTGAAGGTTTATAATTATTTAATTTTCAATAGTTGTTATGTATTATGCATAAAGATTAAAAAGGGCCATCTGAGTTTCATTATAAATTATTTAAAAGCATTATTCTTATTTCAATTGCATAGTGAAATTTTTATTATTTTGTATTTTATTTAAATCAGTCAACTCATAATACTGTATAATTGGGAAAATAATTGAAGAATCTAAGAATAATTAAGTTCTGGATTCCCTGAGTGGGAGATTTTTTCAATAATATACCACACAGTGTATAAGGTGTACAATTTAAATTAACTTTTGTATTTTGTGTATGTTTATTGTTTGTAGGTACCTAGGTGCTAGACATTAATTTATAATACTATAGTTTTAAGTGTATTTTTAAAGATTTTTTTTAAATTAAGACTTTTTTTTAATATTTAGACTTACTACTATATACTTTTCTCGATGAAGTTATTTACAATGTTCAAAGAACAAAGATCTAGTTTTTGTATTCTAAAAGTTATGAGAGAAATTATTTACATAAACAGTATTTATATATAACTACCACATATTTTTGAAATAATATAATTGAATTGTTTGATAACTTTGTATCTATTTGTGTACATTATTGTTCTTGTTAGGTGAATGCAATTTTTAATTTTGTGTTGTTAAATTTATCCTTATACATTTATTTTTGTATTGCAGCATCCGCATATTTAGATAAAATCAAGAAACTTACAAATAAAATGAACCCAGAAGCAGTCAAAGAAGACGATGAAAAAGATGAAGCAATGAAAAATCAATGAAGAGTATTAATGACTATGAGCTTTAAAGTTAATTAAATAAATATAACCTTGAATATGAACCACACTTAATTAAATTTGGCAATAGTTTATTTACAAACACCTATAATATGATCAATTTACTGTTAATTTATTAATATTTCTCAGAAATTGCGAAATCACTATAATAATCCATCAATACGCAAGATCGTCTCTTTTAGTTTAGTTATCTTATAACACATTTATATGGATTAGGTTTAGTTTCAATTTTTCAATATTAATATTTTTTAGGTTTTTTTTTGATCAAAAACAACACAAAAATATAATATAAAGGCTAAATAAATATTGTTCAAATTAAACCATATTATGCTTTTTAGTTTTCCATGTATAATGCAGGTGTATCCTTATAATACAATATATTGTAAAAAGTAAAAATAAATATTATTTAAGGGAATCGTCAGTGTTTATACTTAAAAAAAATGTTGTATCCAAGGTTTTAAAGTATAAAATAGATAATAATAAGTAATAACCAATTATATTTATAATTTTACATTGATATGACATTTTTCATTTTATAGAAAACTTAAGTTAAATCGCATAATTAGCGAGTATAGTTATTTTACAGCTCGATAAGTGTTTATCAAATTTAGGAATATTTTAGAAAAACATTAACTAGTTACATGTTTGGAGTAGTTTAGCCGTATTCAACAATACATAACAACAAATTTATTTTATTGACCGTAGATTATGACTTTAATACTTTACGTGTTTGATAACTTTGTTTATAATAACTATTTACGACAATGTCTAAATTTATAAATGGCTTGAAAAGGTTTTTGAAAACAAAACTTATGTATTTTAGTGATTCTGCTATAGTAATGTAAATATTTAATATTTATAGTATCTTAGGCGACATTTTTTACCATAAGATAAAAGATATATACGATAATACGATCAGTTCTAAATAAGTCATTTAATAATTACCTATATATAACATACTAACATAATACAATATTACACTGTGAAATACTAGAACACTATGAGAAATCATTAGTTGAAGTCGAATTATAAACATTATGTTACTTTAGTATATTCATCAGCCCATTACATTTTTAGGTTTAATTAAGAGGTTCTCTTAAATTTGATTTAATATTTGAGCAAACGTTTCGTTAAATGTTTGAATAATTTGACCATTATTATTTGAGATTGATAAATTGTATTTTTATGTTTGAATAAAAATACTTAACGATTCATGTTTGCGTGTCAAACGAAAATATTTGCTAACCGCAGACATACGATATTTTGTGCTATATATCTGTTTACAAGACGCAAAATGATAGTTTTCAAAATTGATATATGTTGAAGGAAATTCATGAGTTTCACTTTCATCTGGGTACCTACCTTGATTTTTATGAGCTATTAGGTACTAGGTAGTCCCTTAATGTGTATTACAGTATCGCTAAAAATTGAATTTGTTTAAACGTTTTATTGAAGCGTTTGTTTTATTATAAATACTTAGGCAACACCGCAGGGAGAATGGTTTAAATTTATCAAATTTACTAAAAAAATTATTAATAAAAGCATTTGATAATAATAAATGAAAATTTTGTTAAACAAGAGGTCTTTTAATATATACACTAATAATTATACTGAAAAAACCTTGAAAAATCTTTATAGTTATAATTATTTATATACCCTTTTAATCTAATCACAAAAATCTATAGAAACGGTAAACCCTAATCAAATAAAATGTAAATTTGCGAATTTTAATTTTGCACATAGTGTCACAAAATATAAAAATTAAGTTTTTGAGAATTCTAGAATTTAGTATTTACCATTTAATTAAATATTTTGTTTGAATAATTTTTAAAAGGAAAAACATTTATAAATGAAATTTATTTTTATTTTTCCGATAAACAATAATCAAGTAAATTTCGTTCGTGTACAATATCGTCATTAAAATAATTCTTAACCTAATTTAAACTTCTCCGAGTTATCATTGCCATTAAAAAGTTATACGTCTATACTTACTTTATTTGATATTTTACAGATTTTTACTTACCCAGAATCATACTTCTAAGTATTGTAAATTCTGTTTCATCAATTCATTTTTTTTTCGTTGACAAAAAAAAAAAAAACTACACATTTATTGAAAACATTATTGTGTGTTATGAACATTTAAGAGACATCAATCGTGGGTCACTGTATAACGTTTATCAAACATTATAAAATATGTACTACACTTTCGTGATCATTGAACATAGATTTACCTACTGTACTCAACCATATTATTCAGATTATCTGATGAAGTCGTTATTATGTTGGGTGAAAACTTGAAGAACACTTACCTATATTAGTTCACTTCAAAAATCAATTATTCATTCTAATAATCGATGGAATTATATTGTTAATATTGTTAATTCTGTTAACTGCATACTCTTAATCTAGATACAAAATTTAAAAGTGCAAAAATGGTCGTCAAAAAAAAAAATACCAAAATCTCTTCATTACAGTATGAAGTTATACAAGCAACAAAACCATATGAATGAAACTTTACCACTTAAATATTATAAAAATTAAGAGAAAATAATAAAAATAGTATAGATTAAAAGTATAGATTTTTTATTTTTAATTTAGCTTTGATTATAAATCTATTACATCAGATTAAATGTTATATTTATAAACAATACTATTTTAGTAAGGCATATAATATATATTATATTATTTTGTGGCAAAATAATATTGAAATGATTATAGAGCAGAGTTTGAATTGTTCACATTTTGTACATTATGTAATATATGATTAAAATATCAAACGTTCTAATTTATTTATTTTAAATCATTATAATATTTAATTTACAGAACTATAAAACTTATAATTTGTATTATATTATATCACTGTAGTATATAATTTATAATGTATGTTTCATACTTAAAATGTATAGGGGATGATCTAATAGTTTTATACATTCTAAATAATATCACATATTGTTTTATTAAATGAAATATGTGTGGACATTCTTGGACCACAAATAAAATATACCCTATAAATATATTCTTATTGTATTCACCAAATACGCCTGTAATTCTAGTGTATCATTAATTATAATACGTGAAGAATAAGAACAAAATATTCATAATATTATAATTTTTTTTTAAACTAATAATTCATACATTTTAATACATATTTTTGGATAAAGTCTTAATGAAATATATCAATTAGAATTTTAAAAGACAAAGTTGAATAACCAATTCACAAAACACGAATTATACTAAAGCTCTCCAAGTAGTGAATTTGCCTATACAAGTCGCCGTGTTATAGAATGTAACAATATTTATTATTGAATTATTGTTATTTCTTTAGATCAGTAGTGTCATCAGTGTTTGGTTTCTTCCGGCATAGTAGTTATATGTTTTTTTTAACACATTCTATAATATTGTACCTTTATTCGTAAAGATTATTAAAAATGATAAAAATTGCAATTCCTAGAAATATTGTGAATTTTTTAAGATAACGTTTGAAATATATAATTAATAAACCTTATTTTGAACATATTTGAAATTTTGTTTATTTATATAAAATCTATAAGACATATCATATTATAGAACTATTGTTTGAAATATTTTACTATGGACTTTTTAGTTTCTTATTTAGAAAAAGAAGGATTTAAAATAAATAGATTGTCGAAAAATAAAGAACATTTTTTATTTTGAGAAACCATTAAGAAGTATATTATTACATAATATTGACATTTTATACGTTAAAAAAATTAAAACTTAATTAAAACAAACTATAGGAATTTTAAAATTATATGTTACTGTTATAATTATTATTAATGAAAGTAATAAAGTAAAAGCATAATAGAAAATATAACATAAGTAAAAAAAAATAATAATCTGTACTTAGTAATAACACTGCAGATTGAAAATATTATGAAGTACATTTTAGTTATTAATGAAGGCTAATGTTATATTAACATAATATTTAAAAATTGTTCATTTATACTATTTTTTTTTGTATTTCAAACTTATAATAAATTATGCAATAGATTTGATTTTATATAGTAATTTTTGTTCAGGAATTAAAATATTTTGAATATGAAGAATGGATATTAAATAATATTAATTAATATTTGTTATATAATAATAATAATAAAAAAATAGAAAAAGAACAACGTTATGTGTGTTATCTGAAATCGAATAAATACAATGATGATGATACATCCATCCCACGTTTTTATATGTAAATATAATATTTCAAATTTTGACACAACTCGAAATACGATTGTTACCAACAATATTTTATTACAATATTCAATTGTCAACAATGATTGATAAAAACGATTTTCAATTTAAGTGCTTACATATTTCATTTGAGACTGATTTTCTTTCCTTGAAAATGATTTATATCTACCTGAAAGCACAATATTGTATTTTGTTAGTTGTAGGCCATTCGCTCGCAGGGAAGAAAAAAAAATTAGTAAAATAATGTGTATGTAACATGGATTGATTTTGAGATGAAATTCAAGAAAAATTATGTTCAATCGACAAATAAAATAACTCCTGATTGGATGTAAAAAAATATTAATTGTTTCATAGTAATGAATAAATTAGCTATTACTCATAAAACAAATGCAAAATTAAGTGGTATATAATAAATTTGAAAGGTGAGTGTGTCCAATACACACTTATGATTTTTAGATTCTGAGAATAATAATTAATTTATTGGTATAACAATATTATGTGTGGTGTATGTGATTGTATCTGTCATACATTTTTTGGGTAGTTAACATATTTTTAGTATTTAATTTAAAAAATAAGACAGGAATATTTTCACTATATTGTGGTATTTTGGAAGAAATCGATTTTTTGATATTATACTTCAAAAATAAATAACCATAGATACTTGAAATTTTCATAAAATATTTATATAATCATTTTATAGACTTGATACAGTTTTAAATATTTTGAGCTTATTATAGACACTTGAAGTTTTATACTTTTATAGTTTTTTTCCATGAATGTTGTTGAAAATATTTTTTTGCTATCAAAAATCTTAAAGGGATAACACGTGTTTTATCATAAACTGTTCTTATAGTATTTTAAAATACATAAAATACATATTTTGCAGTATGCACAGTTTTTGTTTATTGATATTTGAATAACTTATTAGAACATTGCATACATTTTGCAAAAATTATGATATGATATTTACGAAGTTGTTGTTAAACATATTTTGTTTCAAAATTCCATATAACTAATAGAAAAATTATTACTATCAGTTAAAGAAAGAATTATAAAATATCCTTAGAAATTGAGGCTGACATTTGTCATTGAATTCAAATTTAACACATCCGGTACAGTGGCTTACTTAATTAAGATATTTCCGTTAAACGTACTACATAGCTGAGAGAATCATAAGCGTGCACTGAGTATGGTTGTCATACGAATAAATAAACTGAGTATGGTTAAGTTGGCTAACGGGAAATTGTGCATTCTATTATGTATACAAAATATGCAGGTGTTTAAAAGAATATTTCAAGCGTAAAATGTTCGTATTTTCTTTTATATTATTAGATCACTTTTTTACCCGTATTAAATCCGTATAAATATTGAACAATTATTTTATTTTAATTTTTAGGACAATTATTTAAAATTTAAATGAACATTTTTTGCACAGAACAATATTTTATTATTGCAATGATGTATGATGTTTAATGTTAGATGTTTTCATATTATTCATAATAGTATAATACTTAGATATTTCGAATTTGTTTGTTTTAAAGTTTGAAATAGCTAGTTATCATTTGCAATATTTTTTAATCTGTACTTGTTTCAGATTTTATTATTTTAATCAAGTATTTATTTGTTATTACTTACAGTATTATTTGTTACATTCAGTTATCAATAAATTGTTGATTAGCGACAGGCTAAGTATTTGTATCGTAATATGTTTCAGTTATGTAGAGGTATCATAAAGTCCATAGTCAATTTTCACCAAAATTAACAAAGAATATATACAACATGTGTGATTTGCCGTAGAGGGTAGTTAGAATTCCCAAAAACTTATTTTTTCGTCAAGTTCGTCGAGTCAGCGAGGGTACCGACAAAATAATCGAATAAATTGATAATCATTTTGGTGTAAATTATAAACATTATTTTCGGCTACCTGTGGTGGTGCAAATAACAAAAGCTCATCACAAAAACATTGAAAATTGTCCATTGGGAAACAGATTGATCAGCACTTGGTGACCGTTGTTGCCATAATCTCAATATATTGATAGGTTGCTCACTATGCATGTACTTCAGAAAATAATATAACAGACTTGCTTGTTGGATAAATTATTTAAAGAAAATATTCAAGTAAGTGTGCTTTCAACCAAAATTACCTCGAAGACTTATAGGTACGTGTGACAAATAATGAATGATTGACATATTCTATTTTTAGTTACCTATATTAATTTGTTAAATATATTTTTATTGATTTAACTGTAAGACAAAAGATATTTATTATTGTATCATTTTTAGATTTATACATGGAACATTATTTTTTGATATCTATTGATTCTTTAAATCTTGAATTACAAGCGGTTGGCCAACCACTCATTTAATATTTATTATTTTAATAAATATTATATATTATGAAGCTCAATGGTGTAATTAAATGTTGAATATTAATTTGATTACTACTTGGCTTGTACGTATCTCAATAATATTGATAAATCATTTTTCATGACCATCAACACCTATTTTAATTTAAATTAAAAGATTGAATTAGGTAGGTACAAAAACGATAAATCTTACCATTGCCATCAATGACAGAAGAGAAAGCGACATAAATATTGGGTGTATAACTCGAAGCTGTTGTTCAGAAAGCAACAGCGTCCGTACATCCTTTGTGCCCACAGTACGTTTGAGAAGTTGAGATTTCCATAATATATTATTGTCCGGAAGAGGTAACAATAGATATTATTACTTTTTCAACATTGCAGGGACATTGATAAAACTAGAAGGTAATTTTTCAAACGTATAGAATTAAAATGTATCCACTTAAATACAATTGATCCCAAAAACTGTTATGTAAATTACGCTTTATTCAAAAATGTTATTATGTGAAGCCCAAAACTTTTCATTTCAATAATAATATACCTGGCCGTTTCGATAAGTGAGTAAAATGCAAGTGTCATTAATGGATATTTCAAAAATATTATACTGCTGAAACAGTAAATCAATCTCAAATAATTTCTGAAATACTCTTATTATGTACTGATTGCAATGTTGTGCAACTTCAAAGTTTCTTTATAACTATATGTTAATATAAATATTATGAATGATGGAACATCACACTTGAAGTGAAATATAAACACATAAGTAGGTATGTATATGTATTTTGCTTTGATCACTAGGTTTAGTTCCATGTTGTAGCTAAAATAATTTGCATTAAAAACTTGAGTATTAGTATAATAAATAATAAAATACAATTACAGTTGAACGCGGGCATTTTTTAATTGTATGCATTTGAAGTTAAAATCTTAACAACAATAGTTATTATTTTAGAACGATTTATTGCTTGTGTTATATATTAAAATACACATATAGAATAGCATTATAACAAATTTATTTTAAAGTAAGTTCTATAGATTTATAAAAATGTAAAGTTAGAGTTCCCTTTAACCATATTTCTAAACAATAGAAAACCTTAGCTGTATATTAAATACTCATATGTGTACCAAGATTCATACGAAAATTTAGCATACCTACTTAATTTGCATATCAAAAAGCCATTGCTAAGCTATTGAACCATAAGCAGATCAAATATTTACATTTTGATCACATGGAGTAGACATTTGCGTTTAATAAAATGGTATCTTTCTGAAGACTATAGGAACAAAGTATTGATTTTTAATTTTTTTCTTTTTCCCAACATGCCTTTATATTAGATTGTTAGTGGTGACTGGTGAAGCTATGAATGCAATAATTTTACGATGATGATGTGTGTGTTTTAAAAAAAAATTAGTTTATTTTTGTAAAGACTTTTTATAGCAGATAAAATTCTTTAATCTCCGATTTTGAGGCTGGTTTCTGAAAGCGAATTGAATCTAGTTAGTTGGTATTTGGGTGGGGTGGGGGGTATGAGGTTCAAAGTAGAGAAGTATTTTTTAATTGAATTACAAAAAAAATACTCAAAAACGAAAATATATTTATGAAACACAAATTTTCGACCAAATCAATTTTGTTTTATTTTTGTTTTAAATTTTAATACCTACAAAAAATAATAACTGTAGAGATTTGAAACCTTTTGCCTGTTAAAAATGCCAAATCTATATGATTCAAACATTGTTCAATTCGTTATTTAATCTTCAGTATTATGATGTTCAAAATTAAACCATTTCCATTGGACACCTTGAATTGTAAAATACTTGTGTAACATTTTAAAATTCAAATTTATAAGTAATCGTAAAATAACAATTACTCATAAAGCAATTTTTGTTATTTTGTTTTAATTACAAAACAACCTGAAATATACCATACAATTTTTTTCATAAAATTATAATTTTTTACCTACAATGAAAATTTGAAAATATTTAGACTTATTGTACTGATTGCCATTTACAGGAATTTGAAATTTTTCCTAAGGCAAAATGTTTAAAAATGTGTTAACAAAGTTTCACATGCTCTCTTCTGTTATCAAAAATACTCAAGCTCAATTTTGTATAGGCATCTGATGTGGAAATGTTGAAGCTTTATTTTTAATCTCCATCTTAGAATCATTTTTCATATCCATATGCACTGATTTATCATTGAATTCAAATTTAATACTTCCATTAAATTGACCAATCAATGATGATGTGCACTTGAAATTGTTGATAGCTATTATAGAGCAGAGTTACTCCCTTGGATTTTTCTTCTATTAGTATCAACGGGTTGCTTGTTAAAATGTTTGTTACTCTACAAATAAGGTAGTTATTAAAAAATCATATCGGTTGTTTGAGTTAGATTTCCGATGAATATTCAAGATTATTATACGCTTCATAAGACAAACTAGGACTGCCACTTTACATTCTAGACGTAGAACGGAAGCAATTGTTTTTATAATAATGTATTTATAAGTTTGTTTGTGATCACAATAACTTTAGACAGCATAAATTATTCGATCTTCATATAAAATATTCAGTCCATCGGAAATTGGACCAATATGTTCTTCGGGAAAACTTTAAAAGGATTTCCATTATTTTTCAAGTAAATTGCAAAAACAGATAATTTACAATTCTAATATTACCAACCTACTGATATTTAATTTTTTATTTTATGTTAAATTTCCGTTGTTTTGACATTGAAGTAACTTATTTTGTAACTGACGTGTCATTTATAACACTGACAAGGTTTATACAATATTATGTTACTATTATTACAATTTCAAACGTTATAATATCATCGTAGAATCTATACGACGCACGAGGTAGATAATGAAAACTTAGAATGAAGATTAATTGTATATCATTTTATAAATATAAAATTTAAAATAAAATAAAATATGTATTTTCTTTTTTAAACCTAATATTTTAAGATTAAGATTAGATGCCATAAAAATGTATTATACAATTGATTCTTCGTGAATAATATATATAATATTATGATACTGATGTCTGATGCACTTAATTGTAGTACCTAAGTCTGAATTCTGCAGTTCTATGATTATGTTGTACTATTATCGCTTTTATTATTCTTGGTTTAATTACACATTAAACGATTTTTGGTTATTGTTGTTCATTTATAGGTACACATTTAAATATTTAATGTCCAATTATATGTAGACGTTAATATTACGATTGATTAAAATGTACACATTATACTATTATAGGTATTATACTTGTTTAACTAACAGAGTAAAATACCATTGAGTTTTTGCTGTTTTATTTTGTTTCACTAATTCACTTAATACATAATATTAAATACCTACTTCCATTATTTACTAACTGATTTAGGCAGTATAGTATGTGATAAATTGAAAAAAGACATGTCTGGTGTCTATCAAATTGATTAATATAGTATATTTATTATTAATTTAACAGTGATTTTAGTATCCATGTTGAACAACTAGATTCAGCTAATAAAAAAAAATGTAAAATTTGATTAGAAATTGCTCCTTAGTAACTTTTTTATTAATAATTTCTATTTATTTGGTAAAAACATTATTAATTATAAATTTTTATTTATGTCAATGGAAATTGATGATTTTGTACATTTTTTTTTAAATGAACGAATGAGATGACTGCATCAAAATAGTTTCTTTTCTCTCAAATTTTAAAATTAATATACACGATTACATAAAAAATTAAACAATCACATAAATCCACTAGTCTTAGAAAATCTATTCCATGAAATCTCCCCTCAAAAAATCTCTTCTCGTGGATATTCATGTTTTTTTTAATCTTAAAATACTATAAAACGTACCATAAAAATTAAAAACAAAGTTCATCCAATTAAATAAAAAAAAGATTATTATATATAATAAAATGATTAAAGATTGAACATGTCACTAATTTTTAATAAAAAATTATCCGTGGAATGAAGTCTGACAGACAGTATCCACTCAGAATCGTGCCTACTTTACAATTATTTCATTAACCATATGCCAGATTGCTTGAACAATTTGAACAATCACTAAACATTTGATGAATTAATAGTGAGCTAAAGGTCCTTTAAACATGATTAAGTGGCCCATGATTGGTTAGGTTAAATTTTATTAAACCATTAGATGAATACATTTTTCATGCAATTCGGCAAGAGAATCTAAATTTAACACATCATTTAAAGTGACTTACTCAATAACGAGGTACATTAAAAAGCTAGGTACCTACTTTGCTTTTTTATGATAATGCGATTCTTAAGATTTAAAAACTTTTTTACGTACCTATAAAAAAAGCTTGTGGAAGAAAAAACATTAGATCACGAATAAAAAAAAATGAGTTTTTTATTTATCGACCTTCCAAGAATTTGGAAGCAAAAGCCATTAGTTGCAACTACTTAGATAATAGATTACAATTAGTTAAAGTATTTACAATAGATTCCACTGTATTTATATTATAATACTTTGTTAGTTCGATTGTCGAATATTAAAATGTAAAGATTCGGTCTAAACTGTAGGTGGATCGTCATCATACCAGATAATAGATCCATAGGTGCAAAAAAAAAATATTGTTAACTAGTGACAATTTGCATGCAATTCTTTTGTTTATGATATGATAAAACGTTTTTACCTATATATGATTTTGCTACCCATAATCTCTTGAATTGGGAGTTATAATATTCAGGATTTAATTGATTTCCCAAAGGAGACTTTCCCGGTCGCCTCATTAGGATGAAAGGCCTTAATGCAATCGGCGTCCACTAATATAATATTTAAAGAAAAAGGTTCCTTAATTCAAAAACTTATTTTAATTTTAAATTAATGAACCCGTGGAAATATAGGCCATTGGGTGGTTATTTTTAGTAGGTTTTTAACTGTGGGCAAAAATACAGTTGGTTAGAAGTTTAGAACACTTGTGTATATCCGACGAGGATTTGTCTCTAGAACCCGGGTGTTTACCCATCAGGTCAAGATGTTCTTATGACTGAATCCCATCACCACACCAAGCCACTCAAAAACATTATATCATATTCTTTTATAAAATTATGATTATTTTAGTCACAATCTTGTGCGAATAATATTACAATCTTAATTATACGAAATACTGAAATTATTGAAATCATTAATATTTTAACAAAAGAAAGACTGTGATTAATTTATAAATTATAATTTTATAATTCTGTCTTAAATTTACTTTTTTATATTTAATCTAAAGGTGGGTTAGGCATTAGGTGCTATACATCAATGGTCCTAAAACTGTAAAATAATTTTTTTAGGTTTGCTAATACTTACACTTTTTTATGCTATCATAATATAAGGGTCAACAAAAATATTGGTGACATTATAATAATAGAGGGTTGCAGGATATCTCAACTATACTTTGTATCGATAGAGTAGGTTAGATAATTAAATAATGTTTTAAATCACCAAGTTGGATTTGGTTCAGTGATTTTAAGATTTTTATTAGTATAAGCTGAGTAATTAAATGTGCAAGTGTAAGAAATATTTTGTTTTGATTTTAAACTATTTTATAGGTAGTTACACAACTTATTATTTTACTGATGGGTTAATTTTTGACTGAATGCATCTATAATGAATGATTATTTTATGTAACAATAAAAAATAGTACAATAAACTATAGTCTTTTTTAGTTAAAAAAAAAAAATTACTGTCGATAAATAATTTTTTGCCTAGATAATACAAGGTCTCATACGTTGTTATTAGTGTAATTTAAATACAAATTTAGCGTATATTAATATATTTGTATAAGTGTTTGAAGTTAGAATTTTGACAGAATTTGTCAAAACCACGAAACTATGGAAATTACTTTGAGTTAGAAATTCATAAAAATGTTTCTTTTTATATCTAAGATTTTAAAATTGTATACAAGCTGTTAAATTTTAACATCAAAAAAAAATTCTCATACATTTCTGAAAGTTCAATAACAAAGTTTTTTCAAAATCAACAGTCATATTGATGATAACTCAAATGGAGTTGAGATAATATTTATCTTGTTGTAGTATATACAAAAACCGGCTTTCACAAACTCTATTACTATACTTTGCAATATTATATTATCGCCACTCGTATAAACGAACAATTTCGTCACACGAGTAAAGTTATAAAATTACTATAAACGAACTTTTGTTGCGCACAAAATACCATTTTTGATATCCATATGAAAAATATAAGTAATTTAATTTTTCGTATACCTACAAAATATGTTACAAAATACCAAATAGGAATTTCATACGAAAAATGTCCAATTTTCATATATGAACTTCACTCGTACGGCGAAACAGACCCCCTGTGGCCTGCACAATATAGACAAAAATACAACAAACCACATAAATTAATTTTACACCAGCATGTTGACGTGTTTATTAATATTAATATAATGATTTATAGGCGGTATGAAATAAAAACCAATTCGATAACATAATAAAAATGTTTATTAGTGTAAATTTATATAGAATTACTAATTACTAATTATTTTTTAGTTTGAATTGCTCTCAAAAACAACCTCTATGTAGTTAGTGGTTTGAATTGGACCATAGTAACTTCTGCTTTTCGCAAGATTAAAAGAGGTCGAGGAGAGCAGCAGTAATCACTACTACCGACCATTGGCTATTTCCATAGCGGATCTAACGGGGATATATTGTTGACGTACCGTCGCGGAGCTTTTAAACTAATATCTTAGCCGACCGAGCTACAATAGCAAACGTACACCTCTGTGAGTGGAATATTTTTAGCCTATGATTGGGAGAGAGTACTTAACAGCTAGGGTGTAGCCGTGTAGGAAGAAACAACAACACAATTTCCGCGCTCATAGCAAAATAAGTGTTATTATTGTACAAAACGGACATGTAAATGTAAAGTACGCATATTGTACATATAATATAAATAAAGAAGGTATACGAAAAATAGTATCATTTTAAGTATTACAAAAACCCTATTGCTTTAACAGGGCACTGAGCGCCGTAATAAGTCGTTATTGACGACGACGACGACATACATGCGTGTACCGCTTACCTATAAACAGGGGGAAACACACGACCGTCACGTGTCACAAAACACGACGAAGAGCCGACAACGGCACGCGGGCATGGTACACGAAATACTTGCACTAACGGCCGGAAAGAGCAAACAATTAGCCGTCAACATTTCAGTAGGTCGAAGGTGAACAGCTTGTGATGGAAATGCCCGACAACAAGGACTAAAGAGATACGATGCCGCGGATACGTCTCGACGGGCACATAGGTAGTTGGCCGGTGTCTAGCGGTCGGACACAGGCGTGAATTTTAGTGTTTTTTACTCTATAAACTCTCAATGTATTATTAAGATAATATACCTTTGATCGTGGGGTATATCGATAGCATCTCAACAAAAAATTCATCTGACGAATCTCTTCGTCCGGCTCCACAGTGAGCGGTGTCGTCGAGGACTAACCGACCGTCGGCCTGCATCATTGCTACCTCTACCGGTTACCGGATCCTGTAAACTATAGTTGTCTCGAGGGCTGTCTGTTTCGTCGAGTCGTCTTCATACTCCACTAGACCTTATTGGTGTAAAATTATCAGCTACTCATCACTTAAATAAATAATAGCGTAGATAAATAATTAAAAAACCTATTATTCCCAGGCTCACAAAGTATTGAATTCACTTGAATCATGACCTAACCGATTTTTACTATCTGGTTGCCAGATTACCTAAACATATAACTGTTAAATGTGTTCAAGTGAACATAATAGTATATATGTATAATGTACTTCCAACCTACCTTAATGATACAGCCATAGGTACAGTAGCATAAAATGTAATTACTGTACCAATACATAATCTACATAGACTACATAGTCCAGAAAGAAATTCATTACTTAAAAATACCCATTTTAAGTAATTAATGTTGTTTGCTTATACAATTCAGTTTTGCACACTTTTGACTGTTGGATTGTGAAAAAGGAGAAATATTTTGATAACAGTGTGCATTATCGGGGTATCTCCGTTTTTCAAATTCGCCTACATGCATTATGAATTTTTTACTATTAATGCAAATAAAATATAGTAAATTGTAATAAACTATAATATATTTTACAATAAAAAACATAACCATGTCCCAATACAATGCTAAGATATTTTGCTAATAAAAGTTTGAATGCACAATACATATTATTTATCAAATATATCAGGTTTATAATTGTTACATACATATAATATTTAGATTTTTTTTGTTCTCGCTTTTAACACGCACCAATTTAGCTATGTACACGATGTGCATTATCAAAGATTACACAGAAAATACAAAAAAAAAAAAAAATTATTGCATTAAATATTAAAATGATTAATGGGACATCTTATTCTATTATCTTAGTAAGGCATTACTTCTTATAGTTCTTTCACTGTAATGGCTTAAAACAGTCACTATTCAACCGTATTGTATTTTATGAAGAGTGAGTTGTGGTTTTCACTCTTCAATAAATTCATATTTTTTTCATAATATAAAACAGCTTTATCCGATTATTTTTTTAGAGTTATTATACTTTTTTTTCCAGAAACATGATCAGTAAAATAAAAAGTTCACTAAAAATAAAAAAAACATTTATATTAAAAAAAAAA
>PVMI01076151.1:0-15991 GCA_008528875.1 Aulacorthum solani | reverse complement strand
GGCGGCGAAAAACAACAACACGCCCGGCGACAGCTCAGGCATGGCGTTACGCTGGCGGCGCGCGCCGTGTGCATGTCCGCCGCACGTCCGTACCGCGGCGGACGTCCGTTATTGCAGTCGCTGCTCTTCTGCGCTCGACCATGCAGCGGTGATGTGTCGTTCGGACAGCGGTGGACACTGCACAAATGCCGTCGTGACGGCGACCGTGGTCAACTAACGATCAGTAGCATCCTGCGAAACACACAAAAGTATACAAACATTATTAGGGATTTATCCTATACAAGGAGTGATCCAATATGGTATAGCCTGTGAGTGTTTTAGATGTTATAATTGCACCATCCTTCCCCCCGACAGCTGTATTTATACAAAAATTAATATGATAAAATACATACTTAAAATATTTATAAAATATATGATGTCATAATATGTGGCTCTATTTCATATTTGATATTATTATGGATATATATATTACTACAATGGAGAGTGCAGTGCGAACCATCAAATAAGAAAATAGTGATTCGCAACAATATTATTTGAGTCAAAACGACATGAAAATGTTGTACATTATATACATGTACATTGTATATACTGCAGCATATATCTAAACCACCTACAAATTACTAATAAAAATGTGCAAAACATTACAGACTCGTCTGTATTATTATTATTATTATTATTATTTGCTTATTAATCAAAACAATTTAGTACAATAATATGGATTTATTTTCTACGCAGAAATGTACAGGATAATTATCTGCTTCGAGCAGTAAAAATACAAAAATAGGATGCGATGCAAAAATCAAGAGATGATGTAAGACGGATATTCATCAACAAACATAAGATAATGCTCGAATTAAGGCAATACGTGCTGCAGTATTACAATTGCATTTCCACTGTTAAGGGAATTTTCTTATTTATTGATTTCGTATCTTATAAATATATTCAGAAGTAAACTAAAAGTATATGAAAACCGATTATTATTCAAAAGATATAATAACGTGCACTATGGGACTCGTGGCACTCTAAAACCCGGGGTGCTATAAGCACTCGTGTAAAGACATTTTCGATTTGCCATTCTATATTACTATAGTCAGCGTCTCAGCACCTCTTAAATATTAAAAATTGTAAACGTTTGCTAGAAACAAAGAATGTATTTGTTCCGAAGTTCAATTCTTTCAATATTCGATCAATCCTTTTACAATATAATCTTTGGCCCTAATAATACAATAATATTAACAATACATTTAAATTGTTCAATATAAAAAAACTACCCCCCTGACAGTACATATAATTTTAACCACACAGTATATTATATTGTTATTGTTGTACGACATTTAAATATAGGTTTATTGTTAAAACGTAGGTATAATGCGAATTACATTCCTGCAGCAACGCCAAGTCCGCGTTTGTCGGAATCTATATTGTTATATACTACCTATAAACGATTCCTCCCACGGCTTATTACATGCAGTTTTTACGAAGAAGAGCTTCTACTCGGTTCTTCGTCACAATTTTACACGCATTCCGCAGTCAAATTCCGGGTAAACCAGGTGCAAACACATTGTAGGCACACAATATTATATACTTAATATTATATACGTGGTGGTATACCCTACTGGTATATAAGCGATTAGGCACGGTACTGCACTGCAAACCCTTGTGTAAAATATGAACGAAATCCATAACTATTTTGAGGTGATATAGCCGATATTCGATAAGTAATAAATGTACGAAACGTGTAAATTATCTATACTAAAAAAAATCAAATCGTATTGTATAATATGTGATAACATTTATTTCAAAGATCAAATATGACGCATTGATGCATCGAACTGAAGTCGTGGGTGATCGAGTTTTTTTGTCCATTTGGCAATTGAGTGAAAGTGATAGAGGCGCGTTATTTTATCGCTATTTTACCATCTTGTCATCACTATACACCACGTTGCATTCGACGTCGACCGTTTGTATTCAAACATGCACCTATACGACTAAACGGTGTACAAATGTACAACATACACAACATAATAATATATGTTTTATAAACAGATACTGTTTAGACTGTTTTAGAATGTGAAATACCACATTGGCCATTGAATTAGATTTTTTTTTACAAAATATCATTACTCTACAGAACATACATTAATGACACAAAGTACCTATTCTTGCAGAATAAACACTACCCAGTACCCAGTGTTATATATAAGCTATAAATTTGAAATTAAATTATAATTTAACATCAACCTGACCCGACCATAACTGTAATTTTATCGCATTATCAAATACTCAAATTCCGATTACAGACTAAATAATAAATATCAGATAATCATATGTTATCAAAACGTTGGAAATATTACACATTACCAGTCTTGTAAAGGACTTGAATAAAAGTATTTGAGCTAAGGTATTTAAATACATTTTTTCAAATACATTATATTTTAAATACTTTCTCAACGTACCTAGGTAACTGTATTTAAAGTCAAATATTTATTCATTTTAGCTTAAATATTTTTATTTCAGTTTTAATTGAATTATACTAAAACGAAAATTCTAATACTTCGACAAAAAATCAGATGTGTTTATAGGTTCTATATTTTGATGGTTGTAAGTGATATACGATGTAAAATGCTCTATAAAATTAATGTAAAACATACAAATCGGCTCGGTTGATTAATAATGTAAAAAAATGTATTTATAAAAATGCTTGAAGTTGGTATTTGAAAGTATCTATAAAAATTGTTGTAATGTATTTGTATTCGTATTCAAATGCTTTTTTTACTGAGTATTTAACTACTGCGTAGTTTGAATACTTTTCAAAATAAGTATCTGTATCTGTACTCGAATATTTTTAAAAAGTAACTTTTACAAGGTTGTATATTACATCCAACATGAAGCGTATATGTTATAAACAATTTACAAAATCACAGGGGGAAGTAGATTATTTCCTGAGCAGACCGCTTTGAAAGCAACTCATAATATATTCTTTCGTATAATTTCATAAATGCTTGATACTTTGTGATACTATATAATCGGTAATCTTATAAATAATAATATTTTACAACTCTATTCCTTCCCCTCTGATGTGGCGAAAACTTGTTATACATTTTTTAATTATAGTCTTTATAGGTATTACATATTTATATAATATGATACACATAATGCGTCGCGAGGGTTATAATTTCGACTAATTTTATTAGTCAAGCAACCACCGTCTTAAACAGCAAAACTGTATGCTAAAAAGCTCAAGCGTAATCTCACATTTAAATCGTATAGAGTTTGTTTTTGAAAAGTACTAGCTACAGATTAGAGTCTATATGAATAAACTTTGTTCGTAAGTAAATACTTTTTGAACTTTCTTGCCCCTCGAGGACCTGGATCTTGCGTATATAAAGAATATAATTTTGATCGTTTCCGTGTATTACATTTATACGTTTAGTATAATTATGGTATACTCCTTAAATTCCCTTTTCACGGGTCATGTGTTATGCGTTTGTCGGCAGTCTGGAGTTCAAGTCCATAAAATAGTGGTGGGCGAAACAAAACCGGTATTTTATAATGCATTTTTTTAACACGTATAGTTCTAGACAAAATAATATTCAATGATTTGGGTCAACGGTATCGTTATGCATTCTTTGTACACAATAAGGCGAGTTAAACTATTACAAGAAACGAAAATAGTACAATGAAAGAGTGTTTGAAAAGTAAAGTAGCAATATATAAGTATTGCAAAATAGTGATTAAATATATGAGTTTAAAAATGTTAGCACACAATTCACGTTATGGGATAGTATTATTTTAGAATATGTATACAATTCAAGTTATAAATCATACAAATATTGTTTCGTTATATTGAATTACATATTAGCAGTTATATTTCAAACTAAACTATAATATAGTACTTATAGTTTATACATTATAATATTATTCATCCTTGTCTACTAAACTCTATTATTTTTAAACAAAGTAGTAACCTCAAAGTAAATATAGATATAATAACATATTATGTTGATGTCAAAAAATTATATACTTACACTCACTCACCAACCAAACAACGATGTGCCAGTCATCACATCAATTGGTACTTTTTGCCGAAAAGCCTATTTTTCCTTAACATATAACATTTTTTGGGGGACTCAATCACGGAACACACATATTCCAATATATCATACATCCCTTTTAGTATGTCTGTATGATAGCAAGTATGGTATGTGGATTTCAGCACGATTAATAATATTTCACGCGAAGTCTAAGGTTAACGAGAATAATATGCACACGTATTAATTTTATTTAACTCAAAGCAGAATTTTGACATTACCTACTACATAAGTCAGCTGCTTCGCCCTCCCTTCATGGCTGCTTTCATTGCACCGAAGGATTTATTTTAAATCTTGCATACAATTTTATTTATAGACGCATATTTTATAATACGAAACAATAAAAATAAATAGTAATAATGACACGTTTAAGTTTTAATTAAATATAGCAGTTAGTAAGTTAATACAATTCGTAGCTTATAAAAATGTATAAGTATACAGGTGCGGGTCTATTATTCTGAGGAAGTATACTTTATTCCCACTTTATTCCTTTGAGGGTTTTTGATTACTCCATGTAAACATTATACATAACATACAGTTATCCGAACCGTTAACTTATTTTTTCGCCATCATAAATTACAAGGGTTCACCCGCCTCTTAGCGCTCCGGCATTTTATTAAAATGTGTAGTCTTATATCGCACACACTACGTCTCTATGTAGTTATTGTTGCACACGACTAATTAACGAACTTTCCAGTCATGGGCCTTGTGCGTGCAGTGTGCATATGGCTTTTGGCTGATTTGTTGAGGTTTTGAAAGGTCAAAACGCAACAGCACGTGCACATTTGCATTAAGAACAATAAATTGAACGAACCTAAGACTATATATATTCATATACAAGAGCTGGTTTAATACCACAATTTACGTAATCATACTACTTATCAACCAAGTAGTTAATTTAACACTTCAAGTAATTTTATATAGATATAAATATTTTATTTTGTACAAGTACTCACTTGCGGTATTAGACATTTATTAGAGTTCTTGATGTTCTTGTGAATTTATTGTATTATAGCAACGGAAAAATAGTAAATGTATTTAAGTATTTTACGAAACATTTTTATAAGGTACGCAATACAGCTTAAATGTGTGTTTCTTTTTACAAAATATATACATATTTTAAATAACCAATATATTTATATTTTTTATATACGTTTTTCAACGGGAATACTTACATAAATACAAAATATGAATTAAAAAAATAATAATTTAGAATTTTCTATACTCTAACTCTATAGTTTAGGCTATAAATATTATATTTTCCAGAAAAGGTAAATATGTAACCGAGTATGTCTACTGTATCTACTACAATTTAATAATTATCTATATTATATAATATGTATATTATACACAACGGGATTGGGGGGGGGTGGAAAAGAAATAGGGGGTACAAGATGTCCAATTAGAGGAGTGGTGAGCCCTATGTGCTCGAAGTATTCAAATGTCTTTTGATTAGTGCTATATCTACATTATAGTGTAGACCCATATTATACCTAATGCCGATACTTTTGAAGTCGTGCGCCCAGAAATTTCCGGCCGACAAATAGTCCGGATGTAAGGGTTCGTACTCCCTTTCTGCATAACTTCCGGCCTCCCACACATTGAAATAATTGGCATGTTGAGGTCGAATACATTCGCGTTCCACGTCTGTTTTGAGCAATATACACTAGAAACCGGATGTATAAAGGAACGCGCACGTTGTTCACATCGAACGATAAAGGTGGAAAGAGCTGCAAGACTATGCGATATATAAGACGTGCAGGGTGGAATGGAACAGAAATCAATTTATACATGTTTGAAATGTTTCCAAAGCGCTTTTATTACAGATAAATGCGACGATTAGATAAGGTACCTCCGTATACACTATAAATGTAATAATGTATTAAGTTTTGAGTTTTTATAAAGAAGCAAAATATTAATTTTTAAACAAATAATTATAGTAACAATTTATTCGTGGGTATAAATCGTAATAATTATGACTTTACTGTAACCAAGATCATACATTGGTGGAACTTAAACTAAAATGTACAAAAAAATCGAACTATTATTGATTATTATTTTAAGTCACGATGTTGTTTTACTAAATTATACATTTTAGAATAAAAAAATGTATGGTGTACCAAATTAGTAAATCTTATAGAATAATAACTTAAAAATGAATTTTACCCTTTCACAAACATATAATTTATAAAAGGAATTCCTACGATAATTCGTTTGAATACATTTATATTTTCAGATATACATGTATATAATATAGTGGGTAATAACTCCAATCTATGGTCCCTCTGTGTTTAAATTACACTCATACGTGTCATGTTCACCGCCCAAGATGTTCCCACCTACTAAAAATAATTTAATATGAAAAGAAGAATAGAGTTTTTATAATACATTTTAAGTCTTGAGGCATTCATTATACAGCAATGATCATTAAACATATTCGAGTGCTTTTTCAATTGGAGTTATAAAATAATATCTATTAGGTGCCTATATGTAATAGATGTACAAGTATGGATTGTGAGATGAGATAAGAGGATTAACAAAGACTGAGAGGATTTTATACACGACGTATTAAAATTAACAACAATAAAAAAAATGTATCTTGAAATGTTCATTTAGCAACCGGATGTGTTTTATAAATCCATCAATTATAAACGATTATTTGAAGATAGATAAAGTTAAATGTATGACAAGGACGCAGGAGGTACAATACAAATACAAACATGTATTCACGTAAATTTAGTTGTAATAAATCGATATCAAGTACGATTATTTAGAATAGGAAACATGTATGTTTATTTGAAATCTAGATAATTCAATACAATTTAATGTAAAACAGTTGACTATTAGAACAAGTGTCACAAATCATGCAATAAATACTCGGGTAAAGTTTCGGACTGCCCATCACGCATATAATCCTTCCAGAATTTGTGTAGGTAAATTTATTGAAATGGCCGTGTCATATTTTGATGATGAATGGAAATGTGGGCACACAAGTAATCCCTATTACATCAATCATTTCTCAAATAAACCGTATGAACTGCCATTGAAACTTGAGTTCCAAAATAGCATTAATCACATACTATTATTAATATTATAATTTTATAACTTATTACCTATTATTAGTTATTCAAATCAACACCATTTTAGACATTGTTTAACAGTACGAGTACAACAGGATTATGTAAATAAACATATTATACATATTACAAATGCATATATGGACAAATTGATAGAATATTATATCAGTAAAATAATACTCTAACACAGCTAGTGAAACTACATTTTTTCACTCATTATACTATATACTTGTCGGTGTTTTACATCATGTTTAGTTTACGTTTTGGAAAACAACCAACAGACGACCACTATGTCATCTCATTTCCGTCTGAAAAATTCTCAGGTGCCAATAAATATACAACGCTGTTTACACTTTATAGTTTGGCATATTCTCAGAAAGTTAAGTAGGAATGACAGCAGTATATAATATATATGAATACTGTATACAGTATACATCCTGTGGGTTACAGCAACCAGGTCATCAAAACAATATTGTTATGATATAATAATATAAAAATAGTAGGCATTCTGCGAGTCTTAAACGGAATGACCAATAACTTTTTAAGTTACTTTATACTTTTATGATAATCTGGTTCAATTTTAATTAGAAGAGCATCTATTTTTATTTTGTACATTATACCTTATTTCCCCACTGCTCTACGTATAAAACACCTTTTTATTCAAGCAATTATGGGCAGTTTTATTTAAAAAAAAATGTTTGGTTTCTTTTAATATAAATCAGGACTTAAGCACATTAATAGGCAAGTAAGTAAAATTGTATATATATGTATTCCTGAAACTATAATAAGCCAAGTTAATACATTAATTTAATCTGTTTAGTATGTACTATATATTAAATAATTTATATTGAGACAAATTAGGTAGACTTTTGAAACCTATACATTATAAATATTATATTATTTTAAATGTAATTTTTATAATCATATTTTGAAAAATATTGTTCAAAATCACTTTAACAGATGGAAACAAATTATATATAGTTTAAAAAACCGTAGGTATAGCAACGTTACCCAACCTTTTTCCCTCACGGCACACTAGCCCTAACCCTAGAAGTGGCACACTTGACAGTTGACACTGACTTATGTTATGTTTACTTTATTTTATATATATATATTATATATAAATAGGTGTTCATCATAGGTTGATCAATCAAATGGAAGATAAAATAATTGTATAATAGTAAATTTCTAACAAACAATTTCAAATGGTGTGATGATTTAAACACAACTAATACAATTTGATTAAAAATAGAGAAAAAAAATAATTTTTACTACTATGAACTACGTATATTTTATTGTACAAGAACAGTTTATAAGAACAAATCAGCAACTATTACTATAGTAATGTAGTTTACATCATGTCATCATATGATATTTTATATTTAATTATAATACTTGATATTATGTTGTTGGTAATTAGTATAGCTACTTAAAAGATTATTAATTTAGTCATAACTCATATAAAGTCATAACAATAAAAATGAGAATAGAATAATAACATTGTGCTTAGTTATGTAGTTTTACACGATTATAAGGTGTTATTATACGCTCGTTTATAAACGTAATATTTTTGAATGAAAGTGGGTCTCACTGCAACGAAAGTCATGACCCTTATTATTTGATGAATTTTTTTTCACTATTTTAGTGAAGGCAGTTACAGAGCAACATAACGATTTATTGATCCTTGGGGAATATACGTGACACTCAGGTGTAATCCTGTTATTTTTGTTGTTTATAGTTAGTAAGTCTGTAGGAAACAGTTACTACTTACTAGTACTTAACTAGGTACCTATCCTAAACTAACTACTAAGATAACTAATTAGACATATTTTAAAAATATGTGTATATTATGATGTATACATAAATTAAAATCAATTAAACTAAAACAGTTAATTATTCCAAATTAAAAAATATATATACCTAGCTAGTTACATAAGTATTTCGTATTTATGGCATAGTAAATCAACCAATTAAAAAAACGTTAAACAAAAAAAGTAGTATGCAAACAAACTCATTTTTCAAATTGTATTTTTTGACGCTTATGAACATAATATTAGTACCTATACATTATAAACAAATACCTATCTACTTCTCGAATGTTTCGATAAAATATGAAAGTATAAATTCTAAAGAGGTTGTAGGCAGCTGAAAATATTTGCTGAGAGTATTATATTCAGCACATCAACGCGTCACGTGATACCTATTACCACAGAGGGTGCACATATAAAACTAATATGGACCTATTATGCCCTTATTGGGTCGGCAATTACAATTTATCGATTCGTAAAAGAATACGTTTTCATCCCAGTTCATTCAAAGTTTCAGACATCGTAATAGAAATTTAAGTATTTGACTCGTGATGCATTATATGCGACGGTAAACGGCCAAGTAATGTAAATGGCAACATTAATATTTCATCGACCCTTTCATAACCCTGGCAATAATTACACAACTAGACGGCAACCGGCTGTATATACACTGGACGGAGAACGCAATAGCTATTTACTGGAAACCTAGCATGATATTACTTAATAGAATGTGATAAATGACAGCTAATATCTATATGGCACGATAACCTACAATTCATCCCCCAAATATATTTTAGAAAAATTGTTAGAATCAGATCTCAGGATTGATATATTATATGAACAATATTGGTATAATATACTACAAAATCAATAGGTTATCATAATTTATCAATTGTACGTTATATATTTAACTAGGTAATTTTGATTTTTTAGCTAATTTTTTTATTAGAAGTACAAATAAGTATGAATAGTACCTAACCGGTGCTTGTACCGGGAAATAATTATTTTCTATAATTTTAGCAAAACCTACGCGCACAACCAAATACACAACACACATATACATTACATAATATTATATTATAATATTATATAAAATTAATTTTAAAATCGAATAACCCTATAGATATAGGTAATTTATAAAGAAATATAATATTTATTATGTGTATTAGTGTCCGGAGTAGTGAGAATTCACGATGAATACAATTTCGGTCAAAGTTTCAGTTTTGTTTGAAAAATTCAACATTTATGAAAAACCCTACAGGAAATCTCCCATTAAATTAATTTTATTATCCCTATTTGTTTACATTAAAGTTTGTCAATGGCATCAATCTTATACATACATTTAAAACCTATTATATTATTTAATTAAAAATATATTTGGTCATAACATGCAATTCGTTCAACACGGTTTAAGACACTGTATTGTCAACGTGTTGGCATTTAAAAGCAACGGCGCCATCCCTAAAGTCTATAGTCATCAACTATAACCATATCGAACACTCAACAATAAATTCCGCAAGATGTCCTTTTGAATGCAGTTTTCCCTTTTGGGTCTACAATTGAATTTGCCCGAAAAAACCAAATTGTTTATACTCCTTTTAAGTAATATCTATATTATCGTTCCTGGACATATTATACAGGCGTCTAATAATTTTTCTTTATATCTGACGACTAACAACCGTCTACAACAATATAGGGCGAGCCATCACATAATATAATATATATATACATTATACACATTACACATAATATAGGTAGGTACCTAACAAAAGGGCGCCACATTATTAAGGCTACTACTACAACTCTATAAGCCTCGTCAATGTTCTAATTCGACATCTGCCATTTTAATATAATATAAAAGCAAACATAAAACATCTTTTCATATAAAAATATTTATATAATATGTTCATGCCTATATATATTTATATATATTTATATGTATATATTATTATTATGCCTACTACTTCAGTTACAAAATTACTAAGCCCCTTTTCGCTTATGAACACGGAACTATAATGTATAGAATTTAAATACACGCAACTATACATACGAACCTACTATACAGGGTGCTTTTTTATTGTTCAACCCTTTTCAAATATATAATAACATCGTTGACGACATTCGAACAATTATTTTTATTTAATTTCTGGTGCACATTAATCAAATATAATATTACTCAACTATACCAAATACTATACATTATATTTTACCGTATGATAATATGTTATTTACAGCAGTTAATATTTTTTAGTGTAATAATACGCAAATGTACAATTAACTTGAAATAATATTTACATTTTCTATTAACCGTGTACCTATGCTAATTTAGAGGCTAATTATGTCAGTGTATAGTAGTGTATTGTATTACACGTTATTTATGATTCAAAATACTAGATAGGTAGTAAATTATAAACACGAAATGTAAATTGCGAAGTATATAAAAATTTTTATCACAAATAATTACTTATAATTTTATTAGGTATACATGCATAATTTTACATACGTTAAATGTTCTTTCAAGTTAGATACAATCAGCAATGCACCATAATAGGTACCAAAGACATTTAACTTAGCTATATGTAGTGTAACTATTGAGAGTTATGAGGGATAAGAACATTGCGAATTGATAACAGTTGTCACATAAACGCTCGTTGAATCATTTTTTAGATTAGTTTGAAAAATATAGGTAATATTCGTAATATAGTTATACTTAGTTATATATAGTATACAAATATGCTGTAATAAGTAATAAGTCTAGTATAAAGTATAGCACATTATCACTTGGTACAAAATAATGTTTTCCAGAATATTATTAATCGAGATTACTATCTATACATAGGTATACAATATACATAATATACCTACATGGTAATACAAAAATATACATAATATAAAAAATAGCTTAAGAGGACGTTACATCCACATGCGCTGTCTCCGTCTTACAAACGATGAATGGCAAATTATATGTGCTGTATAATATAGTTAGGTTAGGTTATGATTAATATTGGAGCGACGAATTGACTTAAGATCAAATTTAGAAGTAAAAATATTAGCCAGTGAATCTCATGGGTTTTTTTTAATTTAAATTTTAAAGCAGGTTATTAGTATTTTAAAATACTTGCTTTAAAATTAAAATCTAAAAAAAAATCTACGAGGTTCACTATACATAATATACTATCTCTTACTTCTAAATTTGATAATAGGTCAATTAGCTCAAAACATGCCTGAGTCAAATAGATTATTCAGAATTATACAATTTGCTATGTTGTGCGTTTGTATGGTAGAGCAGTGTCGAATACACGAAGAGCGGGATGGTATTGGGTGTTCGATCCCCCCCCCCTTGGTATGTTTTACTTTATGTATAAATATTAAAAAATTTTAAATATATTTTAATGTATGTATACATATACAATATACATAAACATTTTTTATATATCCCCCACCACATTGAAAATATATGTCTACACCACTGAGACTGAGACAAAATATGGCGGTCCTCTTAAGAACTATTGTATGTGATGTGTATGATATATATAAATAAATTTAAAATACAGATTCACAATCTGTGTATCTATATATACGCAAATGGACGGCTACGGCTATCTTTAGATTCTTCAAAGTAGGTACGTATTGTAATTAATACAGCGTATCTAGTATTTTTTATTGCAATACATGCGCTGCCCTATTGCATGGTATAAACGAGAAAAAAACAAGTAGTGTTATGCGGGCTTGTAACAGGCCCCTTTAAAAAAGAATAAAGAGCCTTTTTTCAAGTACAGTGTTCATTCCTCTATACATAGAATGCGAATGAAAAGAAGTATAAACACAAGTAGCAAAATCAATGAATAAAAATGTTGTTTCCATATCAGAAAATAAAAACAGAAGACATTTTTAAAAAAAATTCTAATGAGAAGAAATATAAAACATCTTATTTCAAATCGATTTATCAACTCACGCAGTCATAACATCAAAGTCACACGAAACTGTACATTATCAGTAAAATGTCAAATTACTATTTTACAGAAATAGGTACTTAAAAAATTTTCAAGTGAAACAAAGCAACTAGTTGACTTCTTATTGAAGTGTAAAACTAGTTGTGGATTAAAACTTCCAAAAGTTTTAAAGAAACACTATACATTGCTATAACTTATAACACTAAAACAACAAATTAAAAAAATTTTTGATGTCATAATAATTGTCTCTTAATTAAAGAGAAACCGTATATGATATTTTAACGAATAGTTAAGGTTAGGAGGTTAACCTATTAAATGGGAATTACTAATTATACTATATAAGACACGCCTAACCTGCTACTATGCATTAAAAAATGTAGTCACAAGCCATAAGTAAATAAATTCTAATGAAATAGTAGTTATTCACTATATGTAAATAAAAATAAAACGTTTACAATTTATACAGGTAGAAACTATAAAACTACTAATAATAATCATATCTATTGAAAATGTTAATACAATCATATTATTTTAGATTCTGAGCAAAACAAATAAATGTATTGATTTTACAATGATATGTATTTTTACTTTTTATTTTATTTTATTTTTGTGACTGAAGACACATATTTTTATAGAAGAAAAAATGCTTCAATTTTCAACTTTAAAGGTGGTTTCTGGTAGCGATTTGGATCTAGATGATGTATTGAAGTATCAAAATTCCCAATACTTTTCAAAATAACCAAAAAACAAAAAAAAACAAAAATTAAGGAAAACCAGGAATTTTAGAATAAAATGAATCATTTAATATTCAAATATTGTAATACAAGGATAGGCATATATGTTTTTCAGCGTGTTTTTCTTACAAGAATTATAAAAAAAAGTTTGAAGTCTAAATGTTGACAAGATCGGATATTCACGTGTAAATTAAAGATCTCCCATCAAACGATTTTAGTTTTTGGGTTGTAACTCAAAAAATATTAACCACAGATAAAAGTATAAAACATTCCACTAGCTGCTCATTAAATTATCATTTTCTATTCTGCTTTAAAATATTTAGAATAATTTTAAACTAATTATAGTCATTTGAAACTTTCGAATTTTTTTTGAGTGTTGATAACAATGACACATATTTTATGAATATGTTTAATTTTAAACTAAATATTTTCTATTAAAGTGTTACGTATAAATTAAACTTAAGACCACCATAATTTATGAATCATATAACCAACGCTTACACCTAAACGAAGTAATATCTTTTTTTTTAAATTAGAATTTTAGATGAAATGGTTTTATATCTAAGCCACAACACTTCGTTCCACAGACGAGTCATAATTTGTATAAGCTTATTATTTCACATGTATACCTACCTATACTTACGGCGGTAGGTACTTTAAAGGATACATATTACAAATTATATATTTACATCTGCGTACAATCCACAAGTCAGAAAAAAAAACTGTAGGGGTCTGCATAAATCGTCGACCCTTTAAATTAGACCCAAAATAAGCCTATGTATATTGTATATAGTGTACTAGGCGGAATAGGAATAAACCGAAACTTTTACAGAGAATATATTTATTAAAATTAAGATACATACATTATATTGTGTTCTAAAAGCGTCGGTGTATATGGCTTATTCATGTTTAACAGAAACTTGTATTATGCATAAGCATAATATTATGATTTAGTTAAATCGAAGCGACGAGAAACGATACCGCGGTGTGTATGCATGTGATCGAATGCATACATAATAATATAATACATTACATCGCGTTTTCCAATCACAATAATATTAATATAATGTGCATTGAGAACTCGTGCGCACAACCGGATTCATGCACTTACTTATTATATGTTAAGAATGAAAACACATAATATAGTACCTGATATAATAACACAATAATATACCAGATAATATTTTATAATAGACGTGCGACGGCCAAGTGCGTGGTCACTGGTCACGCCTTCTTCCATTGGTTTTTGCCGCGTTCACCTATATATACATATATATATCATAAACACATGTGTGATCGGTGCGTAATATTATAACACTGACGTATTATATTCGTACGATTTAAAAGATAACACCTGCGTGCGATGGGGCCTGACATAAAAAAGAGGTCACGCAAATGGTGCATCTGGGTTGCAATCTCGGAAATTGTGAGTTCCCCTCTTTGCCACCACTATTCCAACCATCCTAGGATACGACATAGATTACAAAGGTATAGACTGCCGAGCGTACTAAACACAATATATTATCTTGAACCGTAAAAATTACTACTGAAATAATAATGTTAACCACAGTTTTCGAGCCGCGAGTAATCGTTGAATGACTGTAACTATAGGGACGGCGATGCAGAACATCGTATGCATATAACATATTATAGGCCACCCCCGGGCACGTTAAGATATATTATATTACACCCACACACACACACACACACACAAATACCCTAACATATTACGACCCTTTGCTCTTCATCAACAATATTTGTTTTGTTATAGAAATACAGTTTTAACTTGGAATCGACGGCACTACGGCAGTATAATCAACGTTTGCAGGGGCGACCAATCGATAATTTCCCCGAAACCTTATATCCTGTATAAACCTAAATATATTTTATAGATACGATACGGAAGAATTCGAGTGAAAAGGGTAAGATATATTAACGCGTCCATCGCGTGATTTTCACGATAACTATTATTATTATTACAGATGTCCTATGTTTATAACACTATAAGAAGATGCAACACCAATAGCCAATAGGTATGTATGTATCTTTGTAACCTTCCACGCACGCAGTAACAATGTGACATGGGACACATACGTACATAGAAAAAAAAATTATATTCACGCTTCAGATCTGCGATGAACTCATATAATATTATAACAATATTATATAATATATAATATTTAGATAGATATAGATAAAAGATATAATTAACTAGATTATTAAATTACATGCAATAAGTGATATTATACTGCCACCGGTGTATTCAGATAAAGGCTCAACGATTAGTAATATATCATGTTATGCTGGTATATTAAAAAAACGTTTTCA
>PVMI01076124.1:0-15525 GCA_008528875.1 Aulacorthum solani | reverse complement strand
CCAACCAGCTACAGAATTTGAGGTTGAAGAAGAAAATGAAATTATTGATATAAACCAACAGACTTCATCTTCACTATTAAATACTCTTCTAAAGAATATAGAGTTAAAAATTAATTTGAATGTTTCTTTGGAAGGAGATAGATTATATGGTTACTATTTACCTAAATTCAAGACAAATTTGTTAAGAATTTCCAAGCAATTTCCCCTCTGGTCTAAGGTGATGTTGACATATTTTAATTCACCAAATACTACTGCTACATCAGCTTCAGTCGAAGGAGATTTCTCCGAGTTGAAAAATAAAATATTGAAGCATGAAGGCAAGCCAATGACAGTAGACCGCTTTGTTTCATTTCACATTCAAAGTATACAAAGTTCGATGAAGTTGGCAAGAAGTCACCAGTTATATTCAAAGAGCAATGAATTTGATCCGAATGTTGATTCTTTTGAGAATAGTCCGAATACCATTCCACATTGCAGTTCACCTATCAGTTTAAATAGTAGCTCCCATATCGGTTTAAATAACAGTCCACGAAGCAGTCTGCATAACAGTTCAGAGAATAGTCTACATAGCAGTCCACAAAACAGTCCGCATAGAAGTCCAGTACCGTTACGCGCAGCAATTCACTTAGTTCTGACCATACTTCTGTACATAGTAATGATACATTGAATGAAGGAGAAACATGGAGAGGTCTAAAAAATTCACCTATGGGTCCTCTTTTAACTGACAAAAAACGAAAACGACAAACCAAGTATATGAATCCCTGTCCGGAAATCGATCACATTCTTAATAGATCTAGAATGAGATTTCACAAGAATACACTAATTTTTAATGGTAACATTGCTTCTCAATGTAAAATAAAAAGTTTAATTTATATTGCGACAAATACGTGTCCGTTTGACTCAGTTGTAGTTGCCATAACAGTGGCTTATAATGACTATCCATATTACAAAGTATACATAGATCAAACCGAAAACCAATTTTTGAGTTTTGCAAAAAAGTTAGCTAAAAGTGGTGCAACAAATGTTTTATACAATGACCGAATTGAACTGTTAAGCTTACATTTTGAAATATGTGAAGTATATCAAAAAGTGAATGTGATAAATTCAGAGTGTAACGTAACAAAAATCATAGAAAAATATTTAAAACAATCCCCAAGTGCTATTGAAAACACAAGATGCAACGAATGTGGTCATGAAACTACTCATCCTTCACCCACAATAATATTACAATTTAATAACAGTTTGACAGATTTAAATCAACTCTTCAGCGCCTATATTGAACCAAAATATTCAGTCTGTAAGGAATGTAATGGCACCAAAAAATCAGAAAAAACACTTGGAAATCACATATTTATAGAGACTCCTTCAAAATTGAATGAGATTCCAAAAGTATTAAACTTAAAGTAAGAATTATTTAGTATATATTTTAATAATTATAGTAATCAATTATGATTATGAAATTAAAATAGACTTACTAATATTATAAGACACATAAAAACACACAGGTGATATCTCCTTTTGATCTTATCTTGATTATATATATAAATTATTATTATTACTATTATATTTTATGGTCGTAGTGGCGTAGCTCTATACTTTTCTTATCTTAATATTATTTCAGATCAATATTGAACATAAACGCTTTATACATTTGACAGCTACAAACACTTAAGTGACCGATACGATATGTGTATGTCTGTGAAACAGACCGAGACCACAATACACTACATTACTCCAATATAGATATACTGTTTGGGAAAATATTTATACGGATATAAAAATATATCAATCCAGAAACTAATCACTAAACAGTTGTAACAACCATACATAAAAGAGCGTTTCTATACATTCATTTTTTTAAAAAATTTAGGAAATTCCAAAAAAAAGTTTAAGTTGTTTAAGTGCATAGTAAATAAACGTGTGGTGTACGGCATGCAATCTGGACAAAGCCCTCTAAGCGATGGCATGCAATTCGGACAGACCCCTCCAAGAGATGGCATTTCTGAGCAGAAATTTTATTTTTTGGCATGCAATTCGGATGCAGCCTTTAGTCAATAGTCCAAGAAATTGCCAATTTTCTCGAAGAAAATATTTAAATAATTTTTTTCAATGTCTTAAAATATGAAACTATTTAATTTTGGTAACACTGAATAATCGATTACTTGGAGACGGCCATAGATTTCAAAATCTCATAGACATGTCTTCATGAATTGTATGATAAGAGTGAGAGAATTAGAATTATTGTTCCGAGTACACAATCAAGGCCACATGGGATATTTGCACTGGGGCACTGGGCCCACTGACTTCAGCTATATAATATTGATTGTATACCGTTTTCTCATATTTTGGGAAATAACAATTTGCTTGGTTATTTTGGTGGGTTGTAAAGAATTTATTAAGTATAATGGAGAGTTCATTTTCATCAGTAAGCTCCCGAGTAACATTTATGATGTGCAACGTCGGTGCTTATGCACTGTGCTTTGAGCACAATTCACACACGGTTCCAGTGTGCGGAAAAAATATCGTAAGAGTGCATAATGACAGCCAACGTGCAAAATCTTACCGTAATATTAAAACCTAATAAACACGGTTCTCATTCAGAACCACGGTGAAAAATTGTCTTTGGTCACCAACAATCCCGAGGTAATAGTTATTACCGTTCTCTCTGCGTTCATACGTTAAAAATGTGTCAATATTATTATTTTGATGCTCGTAAACCGTACTTATACAGTTAATAAGTGCAATGCAAGCACGGTGTTATAGTGTTTACATTTACAATTAATATCCTATATCTATATAAGATCAATGAGCTATTATATATTATATATGTATACGTTTTGTGGTATATCTAGCCATTAATCCTATTTACTAATTAGTAATTAGTAATAACTATTATAACAATTGTATATGAGATGCAAATTTATTTTTATCACACTTAGCAACTTCTTGCTGAACAATTTTTATATTTGAGGCATAACAAAAAATTAAGTATCCATTTCCCCAAAATATTGTGTTTTATACTTTTATATCCAAAATATTAATAACTAACTATCTATCTATAGGAATATATTGATTATTAACTATTGTATACATCTATAGGACTATAGACTATAGTTTATATCCTATATATTATGTGTTAAATAATAAATAATAACCAACATATAGTCGAATTCAATACTGATACACTGATACTTCTATATTATTTAGTTGCATATTATCATTTATCAATCATTCATTATAGCACGTAGCTAGGTAACAAAAGTATATAATTTTTAATTAATTATATAAAAATAACATTAACATTAATAGTTTAATAGTGTACTTATAAATATATAATCTAGTATTTTACACATTAATATATAAATATATATAGCCTATATATTATACATGCAAATTACAAAAATATATATATTTATGTACATAATATCAAAAATGACAATAGCCATAGGCTCACTATCATTACCAGCGTAGGTACCGATAATAACAGTGCGTAGACGCACGGTCGCACGTACGGTGACATTACAATATTAATTCAAATTTATTTTTAGATGATATAGGTTTTCTCGTAGTAATAGCATAGCCGGGTATTCTGCTTTCAACGATGTCGTTTATTATTTATAATAATAATTTTATTTATATTATTATCAGTATTATTTTAGCGATATATATAAATATTCATTATTGAATTCAATAACGGTACCAGCGGGCAGCGGTGTCTATAACATAAACGGTTATTATAAGCTTAACAATCGTCATGAATTTGTGAAGTGTGTTTTAAATTTTCATCTGTGTTAGTGACTAGTGTATTCTGTAGCTGTATGTACGACATCATTATACAGACCTATACAATTTGGTAAGTACTCTACCTATTATTTTATTCAATTTTTCATTTTTTGTACTCTATGGCTTAGATTTAAGTCCTATATTTATCATTAATTAACACCTAATAAATTTAGACAAAATAATAACACCAATTATAATATGCTTTAAACTTTAAATGTGTTAATGTGTACTAATATAGCATCGAATATGTTCTATAATAGTTACTATATAAGTTTTTTATTAATTTAAATTATAATATTAGTTATTAAGTAGGTATTCAATAAACACAGACAATAAAATGAAACAAACAAGACAATGATAAAAAGTAATATGTATAGATGATTTTTCAAGTATACATTTGTTCATACGTTTGTTTTTTATTTTGTTTTGCTTTCTTTATACATGATATAGGTAGGTGTGTTAACTGTTATAAGAAAAAAATGTAAGGTTTAGATCATAGAATGAAGCAAATTATGATACCAAGCTAAGACTGAAGGGTAACTTTGTGATCAATGTTGATGTTTAAATGTTTAAATCACTTTTATAATTGTACTACCTAAGTGTAAAGTTATAAATTAATTAATAATGGCAATGAATTTAATTTATAAATAAATACCTATATTATTAAGTCCTTTATTTAAGATACCTAGGTATGATAAAATAAGGGTAATGGCCTATATATAGTTAAAATATACATTCATTTAGGTGAAAATTAAGTATCTTCATCTCATATAGATAAATAAATAAATTATTATTACTTAATTGGCATTTAAAATTTAAATTATAGAAATCTACATTAATATCTAGATAAATCTCAGTATATAATGTCTGTATTTTTTTCAATATTTGTTTACTCATTTAACCACTTTAAATCAAATACATTACCACAATACTATCTAGTTTATGAGTACAACATTATTAACATTTTCTGGCATGATTACTCTCAATAATTGATTTCTTATTTAATTTTTTATATTAGGTATATTTTAATAAAGAACCAAAGTTGTATTTTTAACATATATTTTTGTACTTATTTTAACAATGTTACTTATTAATTCTTATTCTTTAATATATATTTGATACAAAATAATCACGTTACTTAGTCAAGAATTCAATAGCATGTCAAACATTATTAAAAAAAATTTAACTATTATTAAGATACAAAAATATATTACAATGTAATATTTATCTAGATATTATTTTTGCTATCTGAACTCAACACTGACTGTAGTGCATAATGACATAATTTGTTGATGAATTGATTACACTATTTATTAACTGTAATAGTTATCTATTTATTAAAACTGTTTTCCAATTGCAAAATTTCCTAAACATTTTCTACATTTTATATATTACATTTTAGCTTAATTATAAAATTTATTAACTTTATTATATTCCCGAAAATATGTAACTATGTAACATGTTGGTAAAAGTGGATTTATATTCACCTTATTTATAGAAATATAATATATAATAAATAATTCACAACAATTTATAGATTTATTTTACTTTTTCTAATTTTTATGATTTACTTTAAATACCTACATTTTTTTTTTCTAGATTAATTCACGATTTCAATCTACTAGTATACCTATACTAAACAAACATATGTAAGTTTTTTCAATTTTGAATAATTAATAGGTTTATATTTTCATGATATTTAATCATGTTCAAGCAATTAAAAGTTAATAAAAGTTCTCGCTATCGTCGCCGCAAAAGAGCTGAAGTCCAAACATCTTTATTATTTTCCACATCAAGTTCTGATGATGATTCAATGGAAGTTGGTTTATTATCAGGTATTAAAACTCCTGTACCTCCTCAATCACAAATTGATATTACACCCATAGTTAATACCTCTCAAAACACTAATTCTACTGACGAAATAGATCACCAAGAGCCTATAGTTGAACAATTAAATGAACTTGAGTTGAGCTTGGATAGCTCATCATCAGATTCTGAACAAGCACCATATCTAAGACTTATTATAGCAAATTGGGCTATTCGCCATGACATTACACACTGTGCATTAAATGATCTACTTAAAAGTTTATTAAAATTACCTGCATTTTCAGAGCTACCTAAAAATGCAAGGACTTTATTAAAAACTCCTACAACTACTATAGTTAAAAATATGGGAGGTGAAATGTATCACCATTTTGGGATTAAAGAAGAAATTGAAGAATTAGTTGAAATTAATCAAAATATTCCAAGCGTTTTGACCTTATTAGTTGGCATTGATGGTTTGCCTGTTTGTAAAAATCCATCAAGTAAATTATGGCCTATCTTAGGGCATTTCACTAATATTACTTGTAAAAAGCAAAAAGTGTTTATTATTTTGGCCTATTATGGAAAAAGTAAGCCTGCAGATTCAAATGAGTTGTTAGAAGATTTTGTGAATGATATAAATATGTTTGCTGAAGGTTTGATAATCAAGGAAAAAGAGATAAAAGTTTCACTTCAAGCTGTTATTTGTGATGCTCCTGCAAAAGCATTTGTTTTGAACATAAGAGGACATACGGGGAAACACATTCATGTCCACGTTGTTATTCTGTTGGTAAATGGGCTCATTACAGAGTATATTTTCCAGATTTTGATTCAAATTTATAAACTCATGAAGAATTTATTTCTTATACTGACAATGAGTACCATATTAGGCCTACAATAATGACAGAAATTCCTAATTTTAATCTTGTTTTAGATATACCATTTGATTACATGCATTGCATATGCATCGGGGTGATAAAAAAATTATTGTTGTTTTGGATAGGTTCACCTAAACATAATGAAACACTACCATCCTATTTAATTGATGTGATTGATGAAAAATTAATACATTTATCTAAATACATCCCAAATGAATTTCAAAGAAAACAAAATAGTCGAAGACATCCATTACGAGATGCCAATCGCTGGAAAGCAACTGAATTACGTCAGTGCTTACTTTATACTGGTATTATTGTATTCAAAGATATACTTAGTAAAGATACATACAATATTTTTTTAGCATTATCTATTGCTATACGCATTTTATTAAAAAAAAATATAACTTATGAACTCAATGATTATGCCAAACAACTTTTAATATATTTTGTTACTTCATTTAAATGCATATACGGTGAAATGTTCATGTCCCACAACATACATTTCACTCTCCATTTAGCAGATGATGCAAAAAAATTTGGTTCATTAAATTACACTTCAACATTTCCATATGAGAATTTTATGCAACCTCTCAAAAAAAAAATTAAAACTGGAATGAAACCCTTACAACAATTAACTCGACGTTATTCAGAAAGACGGTTAAATTATAATTATGAAAAGTCTAATCCTGAAGATTTAAAATCTTTCTGTGGTCCAATAAATACTCATTGTAAAGAAAAAAATAGACCAATGGTGGATTATTCATGTACACCTCAATATTCTGGATGGAGAACATTGGATGGTTTAGTATTAAAAATAGATGACGCCAACAATTCTGTGAAAATGTTTAATGGAAATATAGTAGAAATTGAAAACATAGCTACAAAAAAATCAGATCAATCAATAATAGTTATTGGAAGGTGTTATGAAAAGTTTAATGACTTTTTCCATAATCCTTGTTCTTCATCAATGTTTGGTATACAAATAGTAAATCAATTAGGACATCTCCAAGCATGGGATATTGGACAAGTAAAAACGAAACTTGTTCGTTTACCAATAGATAACTATTCTTCATTAATTATACCTTTTGTCCATGAAATATAAATGAAAATATATACATATTATATAGGTACTTGAATCTATAATATTATATAGGTAATTACCTATTACTTATTAGTAATTAAATTTATTTTAGGTCGTGGTTAGTTGTCATCTTCTTGGATACTGATGAAATACAACATGTTCCATGTAATTGGTCTACATTAACCAATAATAAAAGCACATGTTGGTTTCCATTTACTAAGAGTGATAAAGAAGATAAATATTTTGGACCATCACGAGTAACTAAAATGATATTGCAATGTATGACACCAAATGCACATGATGGTAGATACTATAGTATAGAAAAAGTAGCTGGACCATTTAGTAAGTATATTTTTACATAGCATAATTTATACATTGTTTAACTCTCAAAGTATTTCTAAACTATTTAGGGACTGTGAGAATATTCAATTTTTTTAATGTTATTAATTTTAATTTAATATATTTTTTATTATTATATTAGATAATGAAATGCAAGCTCGACGTGTAGCGAAAGCATGGTCTGGAAATGAAGACAGTGAAATAGAGACTAATGATTTAAACACAAGAAAAAGAATTCCCACTAAAGTATTTACTCAAGAAGTCCCACAAAAAAAAATTAAAAACACAAAAACAATTTTCTCAAAAACCACAAGTTCTAACTTACCAAATAAATATGATTTACCATTGTTTCCAACTCTACCTACATCGATTGCGATTACTTCTACATCTCAACCTCAAGCTACATCTTTAAAACAACAAAATAATTCTCATGGATCACAGATTTGCACAACTACAATTAGTCCAAATACAATGACAAGTACTAATCATACATTGCCACCTATGATGGGTTCTCCTCTACAGGATGGGTCAACCGATCAATCTTTACTTGATGTGGAATCTCCTAAATCTTTACCTGATATACTATCTCCTAAGTTGTCATATGATATGCCATCATCTCCTCAATTATTTCATGCTGTTTCGCCTTCTCAGTCATTAACTGATATTGAATCTACTCTGCAGTCATCACAGAAAGTTGTAACTTAAAATATTGAGTACATAAAGCCAATAGGTTCTTACTCACATGGTGTCTCCACTGGAAATATTTTATAAATATTTACTATCGTTATCATGAAAGTATGAATAATAATATTTAATGATTTAGATGTTTTGTTTAATGGTGATAACACTGAAAACAACGAGCAAGATCTATTAGAATTTTTATCATCAGCTAAATCTAGTGACTACATTATAGAACCATCAGATGACCAAGAGCAGAATGTTATGATTGGAGTGAATTCCATTTCTAGAGGTATATAAATTAATTAATTTAATTTTGTAATTATGGTGTCTGTTGAGTGTATACTAGTCTATATTTCCATACCTAACTACCTCAGTAACTCTAAATTATAATAGTTAACATTTGTCTCATACACATGGGTACATAATATATATATTATTTTTTTAATTAACTTGATAAAATCAATTATAATTGTAGATTGCTGTTGCAAAAATGTTGATGCTATAAAACAATTAATAATAAAACAAGCAGATCAGTACAAAAAAAGGGATCAGCAATTGATGAATAAAGTATTTACTTTAAATGGATCTAATACACGTATATGTGCGGCTCTTCAGCAGATTGATAAAAAGCTGAATACTATTATGACAGCTGACAGTCGCTTTAGAGCTTTAGCTATACCAATCCCAACAATACCTTCACCATTTTTTGATTTAATTCCAGTAAAAAGTGAAGATGATCTTTTAACTGTTGAAAATCTTATTAATAGTAATGATATAAATGATGTTGGAAAAAATAAAGAAGATTTAGTGAGTATAAATTGTGTTATTGATAAAATCTTTGTATATATTTAAATTATCAATGAATGTATATTTAGGCATCATAAAATGTTATTATACCTGGTTATAATAAATTTTTATTATTTCAGAAATCATATATTTATTTAAAAGTTGGTAGATTACCACTTAGTGCAGCCATTAGAACTGCTATTGATTTATGTTTTGAGAAAAATATCTTGTACCACTATAGTTATCATGGAAAAACAAAGAAGAAGTTCTCAAACTTGGGCTTGTATCAGATTATTTATGGTACCTATTTATGTATATATTTATAAATTTAATTTTTTAATTTTTTATAGTACTTATAGTTATAGGTAATACACCCTTATTAGGAAATATCAATCAACAATACATTGATTATTATACTGCAGATATTAAATATTTTTAACTATAAAATGAATATCTAATATTTATAAAGTGAACTAAATAGCTTTTTTTTAAATTTTAGATGCTTTATCTGGGTTAAGATCTACTATTGAGGACGAAAACACGTTTAAAAAAGTTATTGATAACTATTTAAAGCATTCAAAACCAAAAGAATAAATCTTGATTTGGCCTACATGCAGTATTTTATTTGCTTATAATGTTTATATTATATTATACCTGTACAAGTTTGTTTTTATTTAATTTTAATTTTGTTATATTATTATAATTTTCATATCTGAACAAGTTTGTTTTTACTTTCATTAGAAATTGCTTAGTATTTCAAAGCATCATTTTTTTACTATGATACATCATTTTTTTTTTATATATTTCTACAAAAATGTTTCTAACAACTAGTTTTTTAAGTATTTTATTAATTAGTTTCTAATTTTGTACTTGCCAAGTATACTTCATATCAGTTAATAGTATCTTATTGTTCACATGTATGTACTTACTGATCTCATTCTAAAGTTTACAATAAATATATCAATTATGTATAAAAAAAATGAACTAGATACAGTTCTTTATTTATTAATTTATATACAGGACGAGCCCAAGACTAATATGAAACTAATGACTAGAACCTATTACTGGCTATTAAATATAGTAATGTCACATAAAATGGATAGCAAAATATTAATCATGATTTGCAGTGCATTTGAGTCAGATAATTGGGGAGTTATTTAAGAAAATACAATGGCAGATGTACGAGTGTGAAAGGGCGGGACTTTGAAGAAAATGTTAGATAGAAGACTGAGGGTAATTGGTTTTACCTGTAAAGATATCTGAAAGGAAATAGAGATTATATATAATTATTAAAATAATTAATAGTTAAAATGTATTTTAATAACTTAATAAATTATCATTAATAATAATTGTGGATATGAATCTAGTTTTAAAGAAGCTATTATTATTATAATGTCATCTCATAATATACCTCAGAAATGGTCTGCACGATTTTGTGATGCGGTGCATGGACCGATTATAAGAATCATTTTATTTTTTTAAGGGGGGGATATTAAATACCTCACTTTAAAATCATTGAAATATAAAAGTAAAAATTAAATAGGTAATAAATAATAAGTATACATCTTAGGAGAAGACCCCTACCCAATAAATACGCTACTGTCCTTTAGCACTGTTCAATATAATTACTATGCCACTGTGCTTGATCTTACCATTGAACAGACAGTGCACTGTTAATTTATTTTAATTTGCACTGTGGCTGAACAAACCATTGCACGGAGAAGGCACCATTCAAATTTTTGAGTTTACACGGTGTCTGAACTGATCCATGCACAGTTAAAAGTTTTACTTTAGTTCGGTGTTTGAACTATCTTTGCACTCAAAACACACCGTGTTCTCCATGTTAATTTTCGGTATTCAAATAGACTATAAACACCATGCAGTGAAGGTAATATACACGGTACTCAGCACTTTAAATGGTTCTATAAGCTGAACTCTCCCTGAACCAAAAATGTTACTCGGGCTATTGTATTGCGATACGTTAATTGTGATGGACAACCAGTTTAAAGTGTTTTAAAATTCCAAGATATTTTTGGGCATACGTCTGAATATTTAACCATTACTATAGTTTTAATAATTAAGAACTTTGGTACACATATTAAAAACTATGTTGAACAGTCATATTATGACAATGCCAGTAATATGGCTGAAAAGTACACAGGGTTACAAATAAGGATAAAAACACTATTTTATAGCTACTTATGCACTGTTTTTATAGTGTGCGGCACACTCGTCAAACCTGGTCTGTGTTCATGCAGTTGAAAATTGTAAATGCATAGAGAAACATGGAAACTATCATAGATAATATTATAATGATTAAGTATTATATAAGCAAGATGTAGAGATAATGATAAACATTTTTCTATGATTATTTACCATGCCAGAGTGAACGCCTGATCACTTCACTGGCATCTGGTGTCCCGAAATCGAGTGAAGTTTCACAATTATTAATTTAAATATTATACATATATATATATATTATTAGATCTACTTTTTTGGTTGGTGTCTATCTCTCAAAAATGTGGCATTTTACAGTATCATTGAAACACACAAGCATTCAATTCTTCTTTAAGTATTTTACTTGCATTCGTTTTGGCATTATAGTAGGCTTTTTATTGTTTCGATCGCAATGCTTACCATATGCAACATCTCTATTGGGCCACTGTTTCCACCATCGTGCAGGGGAACGTTTGGCCACCGTCTTCACTCCGTTTTCAAGAACAGAACAAAGTGGAATATCTGTACTAAATATGTGGTGTAATCGTTCAAACGCTAACCGTGCCCCGGCCTCTAACACGGATAAAACTTCTGAGTAAGACAAACACTCATTCTGATGGCTGCATCTGCATAACTTGGCGTCCTCAAACAAAAGTTCTGCAATTCCCCTAGCTAATTTGTCTCCCCGTTCTGGCGTCAGATAATGATAACTTCCGTTGAATTTGTTGTCCAAAATTTTCACAGGCAAAGGTTTCGTTGATAATGCAGGCAGAAACGGTCGCTTTCTAATGATTAGTTGACTGCTATCATGGGTCAGAGCAGTTCTACGTTCAATGTTTTTACTATGCTCCTCAGCATAGCAATCTATCAAAGTCATGACATACTCGGGTCCATCTATTGCTTTGGGCTGGTGCAGTCCCAATCCCATGGAAATCATTGACAAAAAGGTTAGGTTTTTAGCTTAAAATGTTAATTTGCTATTTGACGATGATAATGTAATAAAATATTGGCTAAGATTTAAACAATTTGAATAAACAAACTATGAAAATAGGTGTTTCATTATTTTTAAAATAATCCGTATGGTAACATAATAATAGTAGTATTATGATAATTGTGTAGTTGAAAGGGCTTCAGTTACCATGAATACAACAAATAACCGTGGTCATATAATCTTAACCTATGAAAAAGATATTGGAAATTTTTTGAACGTCGAAAATATGGACGATTGTTTAAAACATGAACTTTTACGTAATCCTTTTGAACCGAATACTACTTATGACTTTAAAAGTGATTTAAAATCAGGAAGAACTCGAGCATTTAGACATCAATGGTTGCACGAAAACGGGTCATGGTTGACATATTCAGCTCTTGAGGGTGTGAAAGGAGCTTTTTGTAGAATATGTGTGTTGTTCAAGCCATCAATTCATAGAGGGGTACAAGGTGGATTTATAATAAAACCGTTTACTAAGTATAAGGATTTTCATGTATCTTCTAAAATACATTTGTCTTCAAATTGGCACATTGAATCAATGTCAAGAGCAAAAGATTTTATGGATATTATGAATGGTAAAAAAAATAGTGTTATTGAACAAGTAAATTCTGGATTTCATAAAGAAAGAGAAACTAACAGACTAAAATTAAAACCTATTATATCAACTATTTTGTTTTGCGGAACTCACGACCTTCCCTTAGAGGGAAAAAATCAGATTCTGGTGTTTTTCACGATATTTTGAATTTTCGTATTGAATCTGGCAATGAGATATTGAAAGATCATTTTTTAACTAATGTGGGAAATGCTAAATATTATTTAGAGTATTAGGCTATTTTCTGAAAATTGTATTACTATAATTCAAAGCCTTCAATCTTTGTCTATTAATGGTCTTATCAATTCGAATACAAGACAACGTGCATTATGTCTATACTCTTCAACTTCAAATTTTTCATTTATAATTAGTATGAAAATAATCGCAAAATACAGCGCTATCTTAGAACCGGTTACAAATATTTTACAAGGTGTATCAATGGAGCTTTATAAAGTTCGGGAAAATGCAGAGAAATTGTAAAGAATGTTAGAAGACAATAGAACAAATGCAAATGAAATCTTTGATTTATTGTTTACTGATGCCAAATCTATAGCAGGTGATTTTGAAATCACTATTACTTGTCCCAGAATAACTGGAAAACAATCAAACAGAAACAATTATTCCTATGAATCTCCCAAAGACTATTATTATCGAGTATCAATTTTTATACCTTATCTAGATTCAATAATTTAGTGTATTAAAGAATGATTTGAAAAAAGTAATGGTGTTGCTTTTTCACTACAACACCTTCATCCAGCATTATTTATAAAAATGAAAAAACAAGAGTACACTAACAGCATAACTAATATTTATAATTTTTATAAAATTGAAAATCTGTTAGCTGAAAGTGAAAGTTACGACGGGTGAAGACCGATTAAATGGCCTATGTATGTTAAGTGTCCATAGAGAAAGAGTTGATACAAGAAAAGAGAAATTATATAACAGTTAATAAAAAGGTTTGCAATAGTTCTAACCACGAAGACTTCAGTTTTTATTTAATAAAGAATAAATACCATATAATTCTAACACATTTTTTAGGTTGTAAGGAATATATTTTTTAATGTATTTTTTGTGTTTTATTTCATTATGCCCCTCCCTGATAAATTTCCTGCGGGCGCCCATGCTTATATAATATATTATTTATATCTTTGTTTATACATTAATCGAACAGGACAATTTATAACCACTACGGGTGTAATCGGACAGTGTGTTCGCGCTCTTAAAGCTATATCCACTCTAATCAATTACAACAATAATTACTATATATAGATTTTTGAACCTACCTGTTGTGGAGAAGTTTGATAAATGACAAAATGTACAGTATTCCGGGTATACAATATACACTGTTACAAATATAATTTAAGGTCCTTAGTGTTTACTTATTAGTTATTAGTTTATTACTGATAAAATAATAATTATGTAAAGATTTATAATATTATGGCTTCGATTAAATAAAATACCAATCGTACCCAAACCCAATCAAAAATTAATTTGCAGTTGGTTGACGTATCGGTACAATACTCATCGGAACTACGAAAACACAATTAAATAGGCGGTATACAGTTCTTACTCTTCCTAAAAATAACTTATAAGTTATGTTATAAGTAATCATTTTTCTATTAATTTACTGTTTACGAGTCACCAACACAAGATAACAATGCAATGTAGGTATACTTGAGCACCGTGTCCGGTCCCATAAGAGCCCGTTCACACTATCCCGAATCGGCGGTTTTGCCGTATCGTCGATTTTACCGTATCGTCGATTTTACCGTATAAGCCAGTGTCAATATAATTTAAATGAGTGTATTCAGACGATACGGCATTTAACTGTATACGGTAAAATTACCGATTAGGTCGATTTTGTCTCTGCAAATCGTTTTCGGTCGTACGGTAAAAAAACCGATTCGGCTTATCGTGGCAATGTATTTATAGACAGTGCGTTCAGACGATTCGATGTTTTGACCGATAGTGCGTCATTTTTCGTCTGGGCTACTGTCAAATAATTTATTGCTAGTTTATAGTCGTTTTTGTGTTTTACAATTTAATAAGATTACAAGTATTTTAATTACAGCTAATTTAATTTAATTTAATTACAATTAGTTATTAAATTTTTAATTATAAGTGAACGGACAATGGATGATATAAATTCAGATATGCTTATATCATTGGTCGAAGCAAGACCTGCATTGTGGGATAAAAAATTGGACACATATAAAGATAAGACATCGAAAGAATCAGCATGGAGGGAAATATGTACGATTTTAAATAAAGACTTTCCAGAATTGGATCAAAAAGAAAGGCAAAATGTTGGTAAGTAATTATAATTTTTAATATTATTTTAATTTGTGCATTTTGTAATACAGTCACGTTACAT
>PVMI01076122.1:3300-14848 GCA_008528875.1 Aulacorthum solani | reverse complement strand
GTTTGAAACTTCGGAAAAAAAAATCTTAATTTTAATAAATTTTTTTTTTGCTTATTATTGTGTATTTTAATTTTTTATAATTTTTTTATTAGTAATAAATAAAATAAAATAATTTGTTTAGTTATCAACCACAGCATTTCGCCTCCTCTTGCACGAAAAACGTTTAAATCGTTGAAAATATCACAGGAGTTGAACAGACCGTCTGAACATTTTAGAAATAATTTATCGAGCAAAGGAAAAATGGTACGTGGTTAACGGTATCCCCTTAAATAGTTTGACTTAATATTGTTGGTTATTTTCTTAGATGAGAACATCACCACCAACCTGCAAGCATATGACATTTAAAAGGAAATTATCCAATCGATTTGGTAAAAATAATGCACAGTGTAATCTTTGCATCAATGCTCAGAATAACTCTAAAAACAACTATAGAATGAAATTAAGATCAAACAATAGCATTAAGTAAGTCATAATGATTGTGGTAGGTGCATATACAGTGGTTTTTATATTCTGAGCGAAGTGAAAAATGTATTAATGGTATATGATGTTTATATTTATACTTAGTATTTTTGTCTGTTGTCAGCTTTTTGAGTACTAAAAATGCTTCGATTTTTAACTTCTATATCTTTTTGATAGAAAAGTCAATCCAATTGGTACTTTGAAGGGGGTAGAAATAAAGAAACTCCCACTACTTTATTGTTTTGGATATTTTTATAATTTTTATTTATATTATTATTATTTTTTTTATATATTTATTATAAATAAATTAACGATTTCTCATCGAACGATTTTCTTATTTTGCTGAAATTCAAACATTTAAGTTGAAATTTGGATGAAATTAGATATTATTTTAGATTATTTTGCTGTTGTTTAAAAGTATTACTTGTGAACATCTTAACATCTTAAAATAGGTATATTATTATATTTTATAGGTACACACATTTTCAAATGCAATTTTTTCGGCAAATATTAATTCAACCTACTGTAATACTAATAGTAAATTAAATTATTTTATAGCAACAATATCATAAAATATATACTCTGTAATGTAGGATGACAGACCGTCTCGCTCAAAATCATTTTTTGTATATAATGATTTTATATCCAACACAAAAACCCACATGATATATAATGTATACCAGAGCTTAACCCACTTTGCCCACCTTTTTAAAATTAAAATTATTAATAATCTTCCTTTGTTTTATAATTAGACATATTTGGCTGTGTATGTCCTGTGATTTGAAATTCTCAAAACGTGAAACAATTTTAATACACATCAAATTGCACGAAGACGAGTTTGATGTCGAACGAGTAACGTTAACCGATACCAGTTGTCCGGAATGTAATTCTGTAAGTTTGAGATTTTTTTTATTTTATTATTTTATTTGATATATGTTTTATGTGTACTTTTATAGTAGGTACAGATAATTTTTATTAAGTAGGTAGTCGTCTTTAACCTAAGTCTTAGGCATTCAAGAACCCGTTAATAATTTGAGCCAAAAAGTCCTAGTTGAGAACTAACTTAGCACTAGCTGTTAATGTTTGTCTAGTACATTAATTGTCATTAATCTTTTTCATCAAACTGTTTATAATGTGATTGTTTTTTTTTTTGTAGGAGTTTCATCAAACCGAAGAACTAATTAAACACGTTTACGTGCACAGTTTCACAGATAACAGAATGGGCTTAGGTGGTACCTTTTACAACTGTTATCAGTGTGAGAGGAGATACAGGAATGCCATTCATCTAAGGGTTAGTTTTGCATTAATTATATTTAAATAATAATAAAGTTCAAATGTTTCGTTAGAAACGTTTAACGTGTCGAATACAACAGGAAAAAAAGATCTACTTTTATTTACAAATTGAAAAGTCTAATTCTGTATATTCTTTCAACGGTACAAGCATACTAATAACTCCTAAGTAGTGTTAGACATAATCAGTAAGTGCTAATCCTGGGACAATAAAATAAAAAATTGATTTGTTTCCATAAACTTGTTTGTATATTTGAATAATCAATTCAATTTTTGTTTACAATTTAATTTGTCCTTTGTTGTCTACCATTTTTTAATATTATTTTACATTTACGTTTTCTCTGCACAGGCTCATCAAACAAAACACAAGGAAAATGAACTCAAGCCGTACAAATGTAACATGTGCGATAAGCGTTTTTTGAACACTGTCGTCTTAACGTGTCACGTGCGCACCCATTTTGGTTGGTACAATATTTAAGCATATTATTGTGTTGTTTTTTCGTTGTTATTATTAGTGTTAAGAATTTGTATATTGTTTAATTAGTCTATACAATTTCATCATTGATGCAATAAACGTTGATCGCCACATGCGTACTTATATTATGACTTCTTACAATCCAATTACAGTATGGTTATATTCCATCACATACATTATGATTCATTGTTATCTATTTTAATGTATATAATAGTTATTATTATTTTTGAAATACTATCATCTTACCTGTACATTTATAGTTTGAATGCAAAACAAGTTATATACTAGGATTATAATATCTTTTATGAATCTTCACGTGTTTACAAAGTTATAATGCTGTATTATTCAAGGAACTTGAGTTTTCTTACTGATAAAATAATATGATTTAGGTTCTGGCAACCCGCGTGATTAAGGAGGCTTTATAGAACTAAATATGTCATGTTATGCGAGGTTCCGGAGCAGTTGTGTGGCAATCAACACAAAACACGATAATATTTGCTTATTAGTTCTTTAAACTGTTATCGTATCGTATATACGAGTGTATATTATAGAGATTTATACCTACATTCATTGTTTTATAACCTAACCTGGAAGCACGTTTAAAAAATGCATTTTTATTGTAGATTTTCGTTTTACCCGTTGACTTCTTAGCACAAGACTGCATGCTTATAGTGCTTTTATAGCATACTATAATATTTTGCACTATCTGTTACCGGCAGAATGATGTTATTATTCGCACAAAAGTATGAAACTAACTGTGTAATAATATTTTATATTCATTTCAGAGGGTGTAATTTACGACTGCCCCATGTGTCGTTTGACGTTTGTCGATTTGAAATCATTAAAGGGACACGTATATTCGCACGCGGTGAACAACATCTTCTATTGCCCGATGTGCCCACTCGTACGATTATATTACGTATATTACATTGCCCCCCTCCTCCCTCAATTTAACTTAAAAACCATCGATACCACTTATTAACACGAATATGAATGACTATTTTTAGAATCTGCATTACCCTTATTTACGATTTATTTATTAAACAGTACAAGGGAGTGCTGGGATGACGGTACGTTAGCCCACTTGTGTTATTTCATAATCACTTTTAAAATTATTTTTTTTTACCAAAATTAAGGGCATGGGCATTGGCATGATTTTTCATGACGTTGGTTGTATCGATATATCGAATTGTCTTATCAACAACTCACATTTCTTGCTAAGAGATGTTATGGACATAACTAAATCAAGTTCAGTTTCTTAGTTCTTTTAATATTATCTGAAACTGTTTTGGGTACATATGTAAAAATGATCCATAATAATGATAATTAACAAAATAGTTTAAATTATCAAAATAAAACCTAGGTACTTACCTATCTGTTATAAAATTACCTTTTATCCTATAATAGAATTTGAGTATTTTTCTATACTGTAGGACTATTTTGCATCTTATAATCACGTAGGTACATTGTTGTACTTACAAATTGTGAAATAAATGTGTAGACTAGCAATAATAATAAAAAGTTGAATCGTATAATATACATAATATAAATTATATTGTACTTATAATGCTAATGTAGAATAAATCAAATGTTTGGCATGTCCAGTAAGAATGTGAGATTTTTATGATACAATATTATTTAATGAATAACTTTTAATTAAAGGTCGCCCAAAGTTCAAAAATAGTCTTGAAAATTCACCCTAATGCTTGCTAATAACCGGTTTTTTTTCAAACTTCGAGGAGAGGGGCAGTGCAATGCGCGTGATAATATTATTATGCCTACTATTTTATTATCATCAATTAGATAGATTTACGCGATTGTATTTTGACGATCGATTACGAACTACATATTTTGTTATTGTTTTTATTACCCAGCAATTCAATACTTATAAGTTGATCAGAAAGCACATCCGAGCCCGGCATCATGGCATTGAGTTTGGTTGCGAATATTGCAATAGTTCGTTCAATAGTCGTTTCAATCTCAATTTACACATGCTCAGGTAGCTATTGTGGACATTAAAAAATCTGTAGAGTACTATACGAGCATATACAAATACCTAAGTGCTCAATCGTTGGTATATACATTTTATACATTTGACATTTATTTAATTCTCAGTCATTCGGACCAAAGGGATTTTCTATGCACCATGTGTGGTAAACAGTACAAGAGGAAAGACAAACTGAAGATACATATGAATAAAGTCCATTATTCCAAGAAAAAGCCATCGAAAACACAATTAAAATTAGAAGCTAGAGCGGAAAGGAAAGCACAACAAATTCAAATGGTAGTTATATAAACAATAATAATTTATTTAAATACTTACCTATCATATTCAACGATCGACACATTATTCAAATTACATTTCTGAAATGTGTTATATTTTATTAAATTAATAATTTAGTCGATAAAATTATGTGCATAAAAACGTCATGCCTCATACTAAACAACTAATTGCATTACTGTAGTGTTCGTAGTTATAAACAATATATAATATGCTATTCGAAATTATTTGAAATTGTTGCATACATTTTTTTTAGAAAACAACGAAATCGATGTTGGAGTACGAAAGTTCAGAGTTCAGGTGTGATAAATGTTTGGTGGGCTTCAAAAGAAGAGGCGTTTACGTAAATCATTTGGTACTGAGACATCCCGAAATAAGTCTTGATTCTGTGCCGTCGCTCAACCAACCAGTCGTGCCTAAAGCCAAAATGTACATGTGTTTGTACTGTGATAAAGTAATCATGTGGCACATCATAATTTCAATATATTTCTGCGATTTGTGGATTAATTCATTGTTATTACAACATTTAAATTTGCTTCAGATATACAAGACTAACGCTAAGCGGAAATCGCACATACTTAAAAATCACCCGGATTGCGAACTCCCCGAAAAACCGACTGATAAAGTAAGTAGTAAAAATAATGATACAGTATTATTAGTAAGACGTTTAATCGTTACCATTTGATAAGAATATAATATTTGTGTATTGATCAATTAATTTTTGGTGTGTTCAGACGGTTACCATTGATGACGAGCCGCCCAGTCAAATTGATAGTAGCGCTGTTGGTGGCACTGCGTCATCTCAGGCCCATAGTTGTCAGTGGTGTTATAAACAATACGTGTTAAAAAATAAACTTTTAAGACACCAACGTGCACATCACTACCACTTGTTGCCTCCATCCTTACAGGAACCGCAACCATCGAAAAAGCTCGGACATAAAGTTAAAAAAATAGAGCAACCCCCTCAAACAGTTAATATTCAGTTCACTGGTGAGTGTATTTTTAATTTACCCAATAGTATATTTTTCAAATTTATATAATAGTGTAAACAGTTATAGTTTTATTCAATATGTATTCGTTTTACATAGTACACTTAACATTTGGTATTTGGTAACACAAAATATTTACATTGTATTTTACCTATCATAATATTTAATGATTAAAGTATTAAACGATACACGCGATCACGAAGGGTCTGTGTTAGCAATAGTATTCACACGTCTAGTTGTTTGATTTATTATTATTTTTCACTGATAATGTTATACATTTTATGATTGTATACCGTTCTTGGCTATTTCTAATAACAATATAGTTCTAACCTTAATATTTGTGGTATGAATAGCTTCAAATTAGTGTAGGTATTTTGAACTGCATTTCGTATGAAAAAATAATAATAAATACAATAACAAAAAATGTATGAAAAAAAATCCTGGCTCTGTATGATTTTTTTTATAGCCATTTTAAGATCAACTTGAACTTAGTTCAATATTAAAACAAAAATAATGGTTTTAGTTATGTTGTTGTAATTAAAAATATTTTTTGTGGATGATTGAAACATGTATAGTTTTATTTTATATAGGTATATGATTAATTTTTCAAAACATTTCCATTAATTGTATATGCTATAACTGCTATTATATGACATGTATAGTTTATGCCGAATTCCTAATAATAAATTTAGTTTCTAAAATAATTAATATAAATACGTGTACGTGATAATAGCTTGACAGACCTCAGAATCGTTTTTCATATTTATCAATGAATTCAAATGTATTGTCACCTTCATTACAATAACTGAGTAGCCTGTTCAATGCCGAGTTACACTCGACTTCTACAACTCCACAGCAGAACAGTTACCAACTTTCCTCATTTTCTTCTTTCACCTGTTCAAAGTTTTCTGTACGATCCGTTATGCTAAAATAGTGTGCGTTTATCGATACCCATCATTGTATCCTCACCACTGAAATGCGTAATTTCACTGTAATATTGTACTATTCAACATTTACTATATTAATACATAACAATTATATTATTAGTATCGTATAAATATTTATCGGTGGACTGTAATACTATGACAGGGTTTACAACGTCAATATCTAAGGCATACTGATACTACTTTTAGCAGTCATTAGACTCCAATCTGTAAACCTATAATACTTCATAATTACGTTTAACCCACATTTTCTCTAACCTACAGCGCATGTTATCTCAGTGTTCGGCAATTAAATTATCATTTAACTGAATTAATTACATGGGTATTTTGGTACCGCTAGAAATGAAATGTGTGCAGCATCCATATCACGTACACATGTGGCTATGCACTAACTAAATTATTTGCATCCAGTATAAAAAGTCGTTATAATTAAACATTATACTTAATAATTTTCCTAAAAAAAAAAAAACAAAACTAAACGGTTATTCAAGAGTTTTAACTTTAAAAGCTGTACCAGTCATAAGTAAAAAAAAATATGAAAACTTTTTTATATACCTAGTCTTTAATAGTTTGCTGAATCTAAATTATTCAAAAAGTATAGTCGAACCACAATATCAATTAACTTAAAAAACCACGGGAAGCTATAACAGCATGACATGTACAAGTATTTACTTAAAAATGTTATTATTTTAATTGAATAAAATTATGAATAATTTATGAATAAATTGACTACTAATTTATGATGTACAAAAAACATGTATCAAACTCCCAAAGCTATAGTAGAGAATATCTTTTAGATTTTTATTTTTGTGTCCCAAGTTCTTTATTAATTTTTTCATGTCTGTCTGTATTTTTGACAATATTGTCATAAATTGTATTCAATTACTTTCCTTATTACTCTCGGAAAATATAATTAGAAGCTCCATAGCAGATTTATTATATGATTTTGAATAGCTCGTCCACGTCCTTGTCGCTTGGTATTATTTTTCAAAATTTCAATTTGATAAATATTTGACCTAAAAATAAACCTATTTTGTGGAAAAATAATAAGTCACACCTGTCCGTATTGTCGTGTGTGCTTGTAAACGTGTCAATGTATTATAGAAGTCTCATTGACTACAATCTAAATGTATAAATCACTGCAAGCATTGAAGTTGCAATATTATAAATTATTATCAACCGTGTACTCGAGCTTAGTGATACGACAAACAACGCCTGGTAGTGAAAAAAGGGGACATGTGCTATTAAATTTTCAGTTAATCGAGTACTCAAAGAAAAAACAATCGTAAAGAATGGTTGAACATGCACAGTGCAAAGGCACAAGTAGACGGTGAATAGTAGTTTTAAATTTGGCCTGAATTCGGAGCGAGAACACATGAACCCGTGTGCGTTAGCTTGTGTGTTATTTTATTAATAATTATCGTCATCGTTATTTGCATTAATGTGTGTTTCAGATACGGATGGTTTCGAATTAACGGCCACCGACATACAGCTGGACAATCCAATCGAACCGGGCAGCATAATAGCCATCAAACGGCCCATAAAAGTAAGCCCGGTGAATACTATTTTATATACCTCGAGCGCGATCGATTGAGCCGATGCGGATTACAACGGGTGTAATGATATGCAATACTATAAACGTGCGTGTATATTGTGCAGAGTGAGCGGGCGGGACCCCAGTCGGATTAATGATTGTATTATATTTCATACGGAGCGTTAGTATGAGCGCCTCCAAAAGCGCTGCCCTTTCATAACGACTCTGTTGGTGGTGTGTGTGTGTGTGATGAATTTGGGGATTAAGTGCTCCAGTTTATAATTTTTTCCGTTTCATTTCACCAGTGGGTCCATTTTTACATTTCCTCGTAAAACGCTTTTTTTCTACGCATTTCAATAATTTTATTATTGGAAAAAAAAAATATGACAAAACGGCATTTTGAATAGGCTATCTAGCTACACCGATTGCCATGTTCCGGTCTCTCATTAATAATATTTTTTAATACTTTTTTTTTTATTGTCTATCCCCGACTTAGAGCAATTCCGAGTACATGACGCAGGCCATGCGAGACTTGGGCTTGAGCCCGGCTGACGATGGTGTGAACGAGGAGCAGTATTACCGGATATTGGACACGCAGGGCGACGTGGCTTACGCTCAGGCCATCGATCCGCCGGTCGCCTTATTGACGTTTGACGGCCAGACCATTCAACAGGTGCTGTCTTCTTGCATTCCGGCTACGTTACCGATTGCTGACGGCTGCGATACAATGACGACATCGACCGGAGGCAACTGCACGGCGACGAGTGATGGTCTTCAGTAGCGACACTACGACGACCACCGCCGTACGATCATCGCCTTCCCTGGCCGTCAGCTGTTCAACACCGCGTGCTGCTTGATTGCTCTATGTTTGTAGGTTAGGACTTACCAACACAAGGTCGGTCATGTCGAGGCAAGAATCTCCTATCGATCGTCTATAATTCCAGCCGTGCCGTGTAACGTTTTAATAATATTATTCCTCTCCCCTTCTCGCGGATCTGATACAGGGACAACTCTGGCCTTGGTTGTTGTTTGGGAAAACTTCCGAGTTGTGTCGTGTTGTTTGCCGACGTATAAATAAGTGTCACAGACTTTTGGTCGGTTCGCAGGTCGAATATGAATTAGGGTATAAACTTAAAGAAAAAAAAAGTATTACAAGAGTTTCGAACTAAACGCATACATATTATATACCTAATTTATGTATTTGTTTGCCGCTAGTTATAGATATAATGACGCGATTGGACGTTCCTCTTCCTTTTGGACTTTTTATCCGTAAATATACACAACATTTTTATTTTATTTCGGCAATTTTCCTCGCCGAATTGTGATGTGGTATGAATATAATCGTTGTAGCTGGCCAACCATATGTATCATATGTTAGTGTGGTCACGATCATACTAATATAATTATAGCATACGACATAATCATATTATGATTATACGTTCCGAATCACAAGTTCCTTGTTTAAAATAAAATTGTGATATTGTTTTTATTTTTTATTCTTGCATGCTTTCTTCTGTGTTTCTGTACAATTTATTGTTTTGAAAATAAGTCTTAGTTATTGTTGTTTTGAAGTTTATCATTGGATAAACAGAGTGTGTCATAATAGTTTCACAATTTTATATTAAAATTACATGTGAATAGTGTGACACATTTTAAATGATCTTCTCTTCTGCTCTATAAATGGAATCTATAAACTGAGAGGTATATAAATAAGTAACTTATTATATCGATGTACGTCACCTTTATGAAATTTTATAATATTTGATATACTTTTTACCTATAATATTTGTCGAATGTTTTCCTTCTCCATATTGACTATATCTAGTCGTATTGTAATATATCTATAAATTATTATGGAATTGACCTTATTATTAGTAAATTGTTAATATAGATTTATTTTTAATTATATGTTATTTAATGTGCATCAGTTTAATTGTTTATCTATTGCCTACTTAAAATGTGATGTTAATCCTTACATCACATAAATACATAATGGAAAAGAAAAGAAAAAAAATGACATTGCCTCATGGTATACTAAGTTGATAATTCATTAAGTTGGACGTCCAACAAGATGTTTGGGTTGTGTAGTAGTAACTTCAACATAATTATTTTAATGTCTGAAGTTTTGGTAAAATAAAACGAAATTGCTTTCTTTTATTATATTGATAATGTATTGTTTGTAATTAATTATTAATTTGGTACATGTTGTAATAATTTAAAATTTAAAGTCGCTTTTATGCAAAATAATTATCGTTTTTTTTTTGTAATGTACCTACCTATATTAATTAAATTGCTGGAAATATATACCATTTTTATTGCGAAAGATTTGTGTTTATTAAAATACATTACCTATCGTAAATATTTTTGTACTCAATTAAATTAATTAATTTTTAAAACTTCTCATCCTCTGGTTTGTATAAAATAAAAATCATAATAATATTAAACATTTTTTTAGAATTTATTGCGGGGAATATATTTTATAACAGGAACATACAGTATAATATGCAATATGTACTTGTATCTAAGGTACCTAGGTTAGTTAGGTTTCTACCATAAATACGTTTGTATCTTGTATATTTTGATATTTGTTAATTTTATCTTGTGTATCTTGTACCTATCTAGATAGTTTATTTTTTGGTTTGATGATGTATCTGCATACTTTTTATTTATTTTGTGTTAGGATATTAGAGAAAAATGAAGAAACATTTTTTCGGAATTTAACAAAAAATATTACGTATCTTTTCAATTAACTTTTTAAATGTACCTCATTTTATTTTCATTCCTGATTTACAGTATCACAACATGTGTCATAAAAATAGTTTGAAACACGATGTGTATAGTGGACATTTTTTTTGAATTTGTTATAGAAACAAAAAAAAAATATTATTAGGTGTTAAACGCAGATAATGTTATATCTTGGTAAACTAAGGGTAACTAAAGGTTAAAAAAATCAGTGTATCTTGTATATTTTAGGAAATGTATCTTGTATTCTTGTGTCTAGAGGTAAACTTTGATGTACTCTTTTTTTCAAGTATCTCGTCCCCATCCTTGTAATATAAGTATAATATTTTATAGGACCTATACTGATGTGTTAGGGAAGTAACGAACACTCTGTTTCCCCATGTGGACAGCTTAACTGAAATACCTCTCCTGTATTGTATTATTATTACTATTCATTGTAATACACTTCACATTAATTAAGTACCATATATTACACATATAATGTTATTGTACTTGTCTAGTAAACCATATAAAACATAATATTACTCGTCATAATACAAGGCATAATTATTATGCAGAGACCGGTAGTCTAAGTAGAATTTTTAATTTAAAACTATCCTCCGAATCTGTTTATAAAAATATATATTTCAATTAAAATTTGATCAAAAGTCTTTTCGGGGTAATGAGAAATGTTAATTCATTAGGTATTAATGTACTATTCCGGTCTCTGATTTAACATAATCATTTATTCCGTGCAGTGTAATAATATTATGATAATCTATATATGTGTGTGTAGCTGCGGTGGTCCGTCCGAATGAAGAGGTTCAGAAAGGGAGTAAATAGTGAATACCTATC
>PVMI01076113.1:0-10598 GCA_008528875.1 Aulacorthum solani | reverse complement strand
ACCAACGGTAAGCAAATAGCATTGCTATAATTATTGAATTATTGCTATATTCCCTATATTGAATTTAGTAAGTAGGTTTACAGAAATTGCATGTACTCGTACGTACTGTTCCGTGGTTCCGTCAGCATGCAACCACGGAATAGATGAAATCTATTTTATTTGAGCATTTTACTATCGTTTTTATAATGCGTTCAGATCGACACACGCGACACCAAAGTACAAATCATAGAACATATTATTTTATTTTACTATATTTATTTTAGTCGACGCAAAGTTACCTATAATATACTATATATATAATATATTATTGTTAATATGAGGTCGTCAGCAGATTGTAATCAACTCTGTGAATATACAATTTAGTAAACGTTTTTATGCGTATAATGCGTTGCTTATGAGCAAATCGACCGAGGACGATCCGTACCGTTAAAATCTTTTATCGGTCGCCACCGGCCGCCGACCATCGTGTACCGCGAGGTTCGATTGCTAAAATTCAGCTTGCTTAATATGTATGTTTATATAATATTATGACGTTCTGAGACTTGTGATCGAAGGATGCAGGGGGGCCGTGGCGTCGGATGAAAAAACGCCGCTCTCGTGGCACTCCGCCCAAAAACGGGGTGATCATTTCAGATGAGGGTGGGAGAGCACTGAACAGTTTTCGTTCCGAACCTCGATGTCAGGCGCCATGTCACTTTACTACTGTAGTCAAGTCCATGCCACAGGCCAGAGTCCGCCAAAATTATTATAATTATATTATAGAACGTCGTTGGCCGGTATTTTTATTTATAGGCGATCGGACGTCCGGACGAGTACCTCCAACGCTAACTTTCTACTCGACTTTCTATAATTATACGTGGTTTTTTTTTTTTTTTTGTTCACTCCGACTAGTTCGTTTCGAGACGTTCTCGATTCTTATTAGTCGTTATGAATTTATGATCGTTTTTGTGTAATAATATGGTAGGTATGTAACTAATTGCAGTAAATTTTAGATCATTTCCTGTCCTGCTTACAAAATATCACTATCGCTCGTTTCATGTTTGTATGGAGTTTAGACCTACCTGTTGACATACGACACGCCGCACGGTATAATCATATACCTTGCTGCTGTAATCGACCGTCGATAATAATAGGTACATAAAACTTTACGAGCTCTGCGTCTTGTCAAGACACTGCAGCGAAACGACCGTGTATTGCCTATACGATTTTACTGTGCTTATACGATTGTAATAATATTATATCGTTGAAAAAAATATGAAATAAAAACAGCAACATTTTTATGGCTGTGTATACCTACTTCCACATTAACAAAGTTGGTTGGCACATTACGGCCTCGTTTTTACTTGTGAATCACACCAGTGGCGGATTTAGACGTTACATTTTTTGATTATTAAATGACATTTAGTAATTTCTACTTGCCTGCTATTTATTTAATTTAAATGTTGAGTAGGTACTTACTTTAAAGTACTCAAAAATAAATTACAAAAACGATCAAATGTGGTAGGTAATATCATAATAATATGGAGTTGCCGAGTTGCGTTATAAAAATAGATCAAACAAATTGCCTAAACATAAGTATGTCATTTAAATTAATAATAAAAACAATAAATCGATAGTAATTAAAATTAAAATGCTGAAACTTGATTACATTTTCACAGCGGACGCCACAAAAATATTTTCTATAGATTCTTGAATATCGTTTATTACAATATTATATATATTAGGTACACAAATAATAATACGTAATAAAAAAAAATTTTAATTCCATATTATAGGTTTACAATGTAATACCTATTATATTTATAGAATGTGTGTAAATTCGAATTACCTAAATACAAATTTCCGAATTTAACTTTTAATAATATACACGATTTACAATAACTAGCGATATTTTACTATACATTGTTCACAACAGTGCATTTTAGATTTTTAGATTTTTGTTTGTCTACCCATTATTTTCGAGTTCCCCATCACGTGTGGCAATAGAAATCTTGTAATCAAAGTACAATCAATTTTAACCTGCCATATGCTCGTATTTAGAAATATTTTTTTTTTGTTCGTAGAGGATGAGATTTGTTAAAAAGCGTACGAACCAAAAGTAGGTATTTATTAGCATTTTTATTATTTCATTTATGATTGAAACCGGACTTCTTGTCTCATTACATTTGTTTTCAATATTTATTTTCCATCATAACTACAAGAAAAACGAATATTTTTACGTGCCGTTAACATTTTGCCAACATCATGTAGAACTCTGCTCAGAACTTAAGCACGCATGCTTTAGGTTTGCTATAAATTATAATATAGATTGTATTTATGTGCTATAGATGATAAATTAGTTATATTTTTGACCAGCAATGTAGCAGGTATAAAATAATTTTTATTTTATCTCAAAGCCGTCTTTTAGGAGTAGGTGTGCAATGCGGTGTATGCTGCTCAAATCACCCTGGATTTTTTCCCTTAATTACGTATAGGTGTTAATCGATAATAAATTCGGCCCAGTTATTCAAGCTTTTTTTGCAATGATGTGTGGTTTTTTTTGTCTGAAGACACTTTATTTAGGAGAAAAATGTGCTGATCACCAGCTTTGATAAAGTTTTTTGTAGGTTGTAGCAACATTTTGTAAATTATGACTAGGTAACCATTTTGATATGTATAAGTACTATCATTCCTTCTTGTTAAATACTGTTTGTAGTGGGCAAAGAATTACATGTTTGTGTCTATTACATTATGAAGTCAAGAAATATTAAATAAATAAATAATTTATAATATATCTGTTAGTATGCAACCATTTTCAAGTGCCAATAATGTTGCCTGTATATATATGGTAAGGAAAGGGAAAAATAGATATAACCATTGGAAAGGTATTGTAGATTAGATTTGCATATTTTACACATACCTATGACATGAAAGCAGGTAAAAAACAAATATAGGAATACAACATAGGCGCTATCTGTCCAGAAAAACAAAATTTAAAAAAAAAGCTTAGTCGGGCGATACAAAATATAAAATCAGGTTTCTAACCAGTGGCATGTTTAACGTTGGACATATGGGGGAACTTGCCTCGGACGACATTCATATACTTAGATTATAGATTTTTCATAACATTTTATTGTTGTATCGTGATAAATTAATTTTTCCATCAGCGATTTAAAATTGTATAAATCTTTAAATATTAAAGTATTATATGAAATGTATAGGTATCTATATTTTTAATAATAATAACGCTTTTATACCCCTTGGCATATTATACAGATATCTAAATAAGCTAGATTCTTTTGGTTATGGCCAGTATGTGGTGCGGGGAAGGGCGGGGGGCGGAAAAATAAGTGTGCCCCGGCGGCATTAGATCTTATTATGGCACTGATCCTAACTTATTTAAATAATAAAAGAAAATAGGTAATAGTTTAGTAATTATTGTTTGTTATTCAAATACACACAACGAGGCAGGGTCTGTATGTTAGTAGCTTAAAGACTCAAAAACTTAAATATGAAATACCTACTTATTTGTTTTTTTCATTTAAAAATAGTTCATACAAATGAAAGGAAAAGAAACATAAATGTCAACACCGAACTGTGTGTGAGATTGTATCGAAATGCAATATTTTAGAGTGTGTTGATTTTACAGTTATTTAAACTGTTTTTATGGTCAAATTTCGACCAATTGGGGTTACTAGTTATAATAGTTGGTTTAATCAGTCTATTTTTATTTAAAATAATTGGTTGATGTTAAATTTTAAAATTTGGTATGTAGGTATTACATATATGATGATTTTAGCTAATATATTATTATTATTATTCAAATTAACTGAAAATATCACTGTCTAGTTACCTTTCCCAATTACAAATGAAAAATAACAGTTTTAGTATCATATAACTTGATTTTCGGTAATTATCTATAGTGATGTAATAAAATTAAAAAGCTAAATCTGGAAGGTTTATTAATTTAATATGTATAAACTATAGATGAATCCTATATCCTTAAATTTAAATTGCTGTTGATTATGCTTCATAAAAAGTATTTAAAAATGTTTTCTATAATTTCAGTCTTCATTGTTGTAGGCACTAGGTAGCGCATCATTGTTCGCTACCAAAAATATGGGCTCTACCTTATAAGTTATAAAATAAATCAGAGCATTTTTTTTATTCCCAATTAGTAATTAGATATAAAGTTAAATCTTTTTTATCCCGGATTTATAGAAGATACAATCTATTCATTACCTTTTTTTCTCTAATTAATATTTTGAATCGCTTTATATGTTACAAATTACACTTCACTAATTTTGTGATTAGGTTAATAGTTAATCCAAGTACAATATTTTTTAGGTATATAAAATATATTTGTTTCCAAATTTAATAATTTGATTGTCATTATTGAGACACTTATAAAACATATTATCATTAATGTTATAAATTATTTTAGAATAATATTTTCTCAATAGTTCTTTGTATCAAAAATGTCGATTAATGTAATTTTTTTTATTTTTTATTGTTATAGTTCATAAAATGGGAGACTTATTTAGTTGTTGCAGTTCTTCGGATAGAGTTGAACCATCTTCGCCTGATGCAAAGGTATGTTTATAGTATTATCACAGTCTGGTTCAATAATGTTGCTGAAATGCAAAATTAATGTCTACAGTTTTGAACACATATTACAGGTATCGTTTAAAACTATAAAATTTGAGCTGTTAGGTAATGCACATAAATAATGTTTAACTATTTCTTCTTTTTGTTTTAAGAAAAACAAAATGTATTACCAGTGGCACCAATAAGTTTATTTTTAAAAACTGAGTTTTGACTTAATGTTAAATAATTTACATAAGTTTATCAGAACTGTATCTGCTAATACCTTCTTAAGTTTGGTGATCAACAAATGATAGTCCTAAGAAGCTAAATCAGAATTGTATGGGTTTGGTGGGCCAGAATATCACATCCAAATTGATTCAAATGGTTATGACAAGACTGAGGTTTTTTTATGAAGGAGACACATATTGGAGATCAATAGTCTTCACCTCTTATTTTTAATAGCCCAATGAAGTTTCACTGTATCATTGTCTGTTAATCATTTCTGCTATTTTGTCCTAAAAAATTAAGGCCATGAATTAACAACTTTGAATTTTCTTTAGCTGGTTGATGTATTGTATTATCATTGTATCAGTTGTTATTTGCTTTCTGCGTTTTGGGATGTAGCGAGAAGCTCAAGTTTCGCCTCCTGTCACTATTGACTTGAGAAAATCATCTCCACCAGTTCTGAAATGTTCTGAAAATTCTTGGGCTGTCCTCTTCTTCCTAGAGCCTTGCAAGCTTGTAATCTAGTGTCAGTTGCCTAGGAACCCATTGGTCGCAACCTTGTCAAAATTGTGTTAGCGGGGAATGGATTACAAGTGTTAATATCAGAAAGTCACTTTTTCTCTTCAAAGGAGGAGGGGAGTACCTTATTTCACATACATATACTATGTACAAAGTTATAGCAGTATACTATATTAGTATTTAATTAATACTCTAACCTACAGAAGTAAACAGAACTTTTTTGTATTCTCCGGCCAGTATAATATACCATTGAAGTTTCACTGTATTACTTTGACTAATTTTCCTGCATATTATGGCTGAAAAAATGTTTGTTTTACACATTTCAACCGTACCTAACATTTAATTTGTTTGATTCGATTTGAACTTTTTATATTCTGATATTTTGATGTACTTCTTATAGGCGAATTTTAAAGGTCCTGTAAAAGGAAGATCTTGTACGGATTGCTCATTTTTGGTCCTTTTCTTGTTTGTGTTGCTATCTGTGGTAAGTATTCATATTTTGTGGTATGAACTTTATTTTTATATATTATCATTAATTTATGTTATTCTTTTAGTTTGGATTGGTCATATACTGTACATCAAACGGTGATGTAAATCGTCTGTTCTATGGTTTTGATGAATGTGGTGACATTTGTGGATTTAAAAATAAAAACCCCGATCCAAAATTTTGTTCTGGTAAAGACATGACAAGTAAACCGTAAGTTAATCAGTATTACTTTTAAATTATCACATAATTAGGTATACATAAATTAAATTGTTTTAGATTCTTAAAAATTGATGCTCCTATTTATAAAGTAGCTGATTTGAAATACGTCAAAAGAGAATGTGTAGAAAGATGTTCGGATTATAAGGATTAGTATGTATTTATAATCATTTTTATATTGTAAAGCATTGTTTGTTTTTTTTTATTATTAAAAACTATTTGATTTTATAATTTTAGCCAAGAATTCTTGCATAGATGTATTCCAAAAGGCAATGAATCAGTCATCAACAATATTTTGACAAATTCAACAATTGGCAGCCTGTTCCAAGTAAGTTTTGTTCTAATATGTCTTTCTTTAGTGATTATATATATTACTTTTAGATATTAATTTTATTTTAATAATTTAAGATACTAAAATAATTAATATTTTTGTTTTGATGTAAATGTTGAATTATATTTGTATACATTATTATGATTTATAAAATACGATTTCGGTTACTTAAGTAATAATTTTATGTTTATTAATTTGGTTGACATTTTGAATTTTTTCTCATTTATAGTTTTATCTGGTCTTCATGAATAATATCTAAAAATTAAGTGTTTTATTTTATAGGAAGTGACTCAAGATTTAACACACACCAAATGGGATATTATATATCTTTGCATATTTGCTTTTAGTAAGTTAATTTAATATTTTAATGTATTATTCATACACACTCATTATTATTACTTCTAAGAATTTTTAATGAAAATATTTTTTTTAAGTTTTTCCATGAATCACGCACCTAAACTTTTTGTTAAACAATAATATTGATATTGGTATTTTTAATTTTATATTGTTTGTTAATAAAAAAAATCTAGGTTCAAAAATAAATATAATTGGGCAATAATAACCAAACAATATTTTTTTAAACTACTAGAAGATTCAGTGTTAAGTTTTATAATTTTTTATGGAAAACATATCTTACCCGATATTTAAAATAGTGAAAAGGAGGTTTTAACTGATAAAATTTTTTCTTTGTTTCTGAATTTTTTTTTTGTAAAACATTGTTTTTTGTTAATTCACTAATTTTTTATATGAATACTAAATCTAGAGTTTTGTTTTTTGTTTACTTGCAGTCGTATCACTTGTCATTGTATTTTTGATAAGATTTGTAGCTGGTATTGTCGTTTGGTTTGTACTTATTGGCGTTGTTGTAGTCAGTATTTCAACATCTATTTTCTTATGGTAATATATTTCAAATTTTGGGTGTTCCAAAATACACCCATTCACTATAATTTTAAAAGGTTTCCTATAAACTTTTAATTATGTAGGATCACTTGGAAACAAAAGTCTGATTCTGAAATCAAAGATCAGGTTGCTCAACGAGATGTAAATACATACTTCGCATTTGCATTAATCGCCACAATATCCACAGTGAGTACTTGTCTTATGGTTATGACTCAATACTTTTATTGTTATTGCGTAAAATATATAACTTTTTATTATATTAGATAATTATCTTGCTAATCATTGTGGCAATGAGAAGTCGTATTGCTCTTGTCGTCCAATTGTTTAAAGAATCCGGTAAAGCTATACAAAGCATGCCATTGTTACTCATACAACCAATGGTGGTAAGTTTAAAGTTAACAATAAGTATTTTATTTGTGTAATAAATAAAAATGACTAATAATTGATTTAATATTTGTCCATTCAGACCTTTTTATTCCTGTGCTTGGCCATTTTTCTGTGGAGTTATTTTGCCGTACTCATTCAAGCATCTGGATCTCCTGCATTTGAACCGCTGAGCCATAATGTTTACTATAAAAAAGACCAGTTGATGAAATTTGCCAGAATTTATAACATTCTGGTATTAGTTTGGGTTATTGAATTTATCATTGGCTGTCAACATATGATAATTGCTGGTTCTGTTGCCACATGGTTCTTCACTAGAAACAAAGACAATGTTTCATCTCCAATTTCAACATCTATTAGTTATTTATTCAACTATCATTTGGGATCTGTAGCTTTAGGATCATTTATTATAGCCGTACTTCAAATAATTAGAGCTATATTAAATTATATTGATGAAACCTTGAAGGAATCTCAAAATGAAGTAGCAAAGTCATTGTATAAAGTATTCCAATGTTTATTCAGTTGTCTACAACAATTTTTACAATACCTGACAAGAAATGCTTACATCGAAATTGGTAAGAAATATTTATTTTTCTTTTGAGAGATACGTACTAGTCAGCTATGAAGTGTTATGTATTATTAGGATAATATAAACTAATACATTTAAGAAATTGTAGTTTACTTCTAAGTTCTAATTGAATAACTATGTTGACATATTGTTAACTTATAAATTATGGGGGCTCTTGTGTTTGTATAATATTGCGGCCACATTCCATTTTAGATTAAAAAAAGATAATTATAAAAAAAACTAACATAAATATTTGTTGTAGAATTTCAACAAGAAATAATAATTTTAAAGAAAACCTTATAAATTTATCCATTTTTACCGAAAGATACAACAAATAGTTTTTTATAATTTAATTGGTATACAGTTTAATCAGTTTAATTCATAATAGAATGTGAACTAGTGGCCAAAGGTAATTTTAAAATTCACTTACAGTTATGTTATAGTTTGGAATAATTATTTTTAATATATTCTTGGAATTTGGAAACACAATTTTTTTAAATATAAGTTATAGTTCAAATCATTGTTTAAAGTTTTAGATTTTATATGGTAAAGCAATTGATTATTTGAAGTAATAATTTCATTTTTACTTTTTAGCTATTTATGGTGATAACTTCTGCAGATCAGGACAACAAGCTTTTAAAATGATTACTTCAAACGTATTACGTGTTGCTGCCATAAATTCTGTTGGAGATTTTGTGCTTTTCTTAGGAAAAGTACTTGTGGTCACATCAACTGTGTTATTAGGTTTCAAAATGCTTGAGGTATTGTATTTAATATTGAAATTAATTAATATCTTATATTAGATACAAATTTGTTGTAAAGTTAATTTAAGTTTTGTATATTTGTTTATTATGTTACTTCATATGGCACTGCGATAATGTATTATTTACCATTGATCTCATTGTTAATATCATATTGGTATTAATTATTTTAATAAATTAATATATTTAATACTTATTAAAATTTGTTTTAGACTAAACCTGGAGTTCTTCATTTGTGGGTTCCGCTTACAGTTGCAGGAATTTTCGCCTATTTTGTTGCACATTGTTTTATTTCTGTATATGAAGTAAGATATTATTATTTTTTATTTTAACGCATAAATACTAAATATCAAATATTAAATTTATAAAATGTGTAGATGGTGATTGACACAATATTCATGTGTTTCTGCGAAGATTGTAACCTAAACGATGGAGTCACTCAAGAATATTACATGAGTAAAGAACTTATGGTAAGTTAAATAATTAAAAGTTCTTACATATCAATTCTAATAATATGATTAAAATTTATTTAAAAAAGGATTTTGTCGAGAGCAGTCAAAAAGTATTAAGAATTGGTGATGGAGCTACAAATTAATTTAAATCCACGAATCTACAATTACATTAATAATTATGTATTTATTAATATTTATTATAAACTAAGGAAAAGTACAATTAATAATGCTACAAGTTGAACATCTGTATTCACTAAACTATTTTATTTTATATTTTTTTTATTGCCATTACTTTGTATAATTTTTTATTTTATTTTTTATTACATGCTAAAAACCTTTGGAAAGACTAATTCCATTAAAGAAGAACAATTTTTTTTTCATTTATTTATATGTTTTTTTTTTCAATTAAGATAAAAATGTTATATTGATTAATTTCTACAGAAATCTATCAATGTTATACAATCTCACAATAGTTTATAACAATTTTTAACTTTAGGTAGGTAGATATTAAAGTGTCTTTAGTGTCTTAATATTTATTTTTATTTTATATTTAAATTTAAATAATTTATATACATGTTTTTTATGACCAAAGAATATGATATTTGAACTTATATTTATGAAAAAGCGTTATATTCTAGGCGCCATTTAAAATGAATCAATTATACAACGAAAACATTTAAATTTCAAACCATTTAATGATAACGTATTTACTATAATTTATAAAATATTATACATTTCCTATTAATATATTGTATCCAATTATTTTCATAGATGTATACTAAGACACTACATAAACTATTCCATAATATTATTATGTGCTTTTTATATTCAAATTTATTTTTATATCTATTTTATTTGTATTTACAAATATATACTATTATATTCTATAATCTCAAACTATTTAATTTTTTTGTATTTTCTTATGATTTGATAAAAACATCAAATGCTTAATTGGTTTGTAAGACAAAAGTAAAAATAACATGCAAAATAGAGTTGTATTGTAACTAATATTCTATTAAAAAACATATATGGTTAAATTGTCACCTGTTTTTGGGACTTTAGAAATATTAACTTCAGACACTCATAAAAAACTATTGTTGATTTACTCTTAACATTTTAGTAATATAGTATGTCACCAATGGTAACTTTTTAAATGTTTATTTTTGTCATTAGTGCAATTTTACATGAT
>PVMI01076093.1:6237-16257 GCA_008528875.1 Aulacorthum solani | reverse complement strand
ATTTTTATATATTTTTTTAAACATATTCGTACATGTTTAGGATTATGTTTTTATTATGTTTAAAATACAACTTTTAATATTCGTGATTATAATGATAAATTATTGTATCAACTGAAAATTAAATTATACCTAATTCGAAAGTCTGGGGAATTGTTTTAAAAACGATTATGTTTATATGATTACATGAGTATATACCGACATTATATTTTGGTACTATAATGATGATTATGTGAAGACACATAGCGCATGTATAATTTATATGGCACATGAATCTTCGAAGCTAATGTGTTAATTATTTGGAACCTGAACTATCAGTAAATACAAATACTACTAATTTTGACATAAATTCAAAATTGCTTTATTTACGGATCTATTCATAATTAAATAATAATAAAGTTACAATGATCATATTCTCATTATTACTATTATTATTTTTATTAAATTATATTACGCTAAAATGTGTTAAACATTAATTAACAATAAGGAACATGGATGTTAAAACATTAAAAATAATGACACAAGAAGAAATATATAGTAGCAGAACCCTAAAGAATTTAAAGTTCAGGCCGTTCTTTTTTACTGCCGTTCACTATATGTAATACATAATATAGAATTAATATAAAAACAAATGAAACACAAAACATATGAATATTCATAACATGGGTAGTGTCTTAAACTATAAACATTATTATTCTATTATTTTGTTTTTAAAAGGAAGGTTAATTTAGATTAGATCAGTGAAGAAACACAAGACACTCATAATAATATTATATTAAATTATAATTTACGTACCCGGTGAGTCGTAAATAGATTTTATTTATTTGTTATTTGACATCGTTCAGTTCTAAATGTTTAAGAATGCTCGTTATAATTATGTAGCTGGTATACGAAAATATTAAATCGTTTATTTTTATGCTCATGCACGATACAATATTTAACTACCCAAACACTGCATATAGTACCATTGATTAAATATTCATTTAATACTACTACTATATATTTTAATCAATGCTAGTACTATGTATTCCTTTTTTTATCGACAAATTATATTTGTCCAAATAATTATAAAATACATGTTAAACATTTCTACATGATATTATATCATTATAATATTATATTAACTTACTGATTCCAAATTTTCATATTATTATATCATATTACATAATCCATAACTAACATAATATATGACGATGGTTAAATCTTAAATGATCTCACCATTTCCCATAGTCCACTGAATTAATTTGTAATACGGTATATACTATATATATATATATATGGTATAAAAATAACAATAAACACGTTTTATGCAAATTATAAGGATTCCGGATGTCCGTCCATCACTAATTAATACATTATTATACTATTATCGACAATAGACGCCGCACACCGAACTCTATATAATATCGATAATTATTATACAGTTACGACAGTAGGTACCCTATATAATGTGTATATGTACTATATAAATATTAAGTATATATCATTATAATATTACGTTAAACTACCGTTTTCTAAAAACAAAAACAACAAAAAACCGTTTTGTTATATTCAAATGTTTTGTTTTAAATTGCACGGCGGCGCGCGTATTCTACACGGGCGACGTGACCATTATTGTGTTGTTTGAGGTGGGTAAGCCGCCGTCGCCGCCGTCAGGACGTTTCATCTATTATAATAAAAACATAATATTATAATATGCGATATTTTAATATTATTATGTCCTCGAGACCTTAAAAAACGCAATCGTTTTGAGTGAAGAAAAAGATCGAGCACCAAGTGTAGTACATGCTTTTACCATGCGCCTATAACAATAACGCCTTCGATGACGGGAAAAACAATAGGTAGCATTATTATGACTATTATAAAGAACTACATATTTTAATTTACTTGTTATTGTGAGATGACAATATACTTACATGCGATTTGAACCCAACTTACACGAGTGCGAAACCGCAATCGATTAATATTATAATATATATGTTAAAAATATTTTATTCGTTATGTTATCGGTTTTAAGGAACTGAAACCGTTTTACCGATTCGATTTCTTTTAATCTTTATGCAGGAGTTTAAAATTTTTGCGGCTATTTATTAATTTATTATGCCATAGAAGATTTTATAACTTTTTTTTATTTACCGTTTAAACTATAGATAAATTGTGTCAATAATAAAAATCAATTTTATTCGCCAAGCTATTCAACTCTTTTCAAGTATAATTTTTTTGTCCAATATATTTTGTCCTTTGCACCTTTTTTTATGGTTTACCATTATGAGTGTGTACTTATGAGTACTTTTTAGTCAATTTTTGGCTAAATTTAAACTAAATGTAAATGCAACTGGGTTGTAATTTGTTCATTTACAGCGTGTGTTCTAGGTCCGGATGAAGTGGTTCCATATAGTAAAGTAATGAAGGCTAACCACCAGGTAATACAAAAATAATAAATATAAAGTTAATACATTTTTGGAATTGGAATCTTTATGGAATTATATATGACAAAGTCGTCGATGCACATAATATCGTAAAATAGTATACCTACCTATATAATAATTTTATATAGTGCCTACCCGCTCGATGGAGATCTTAGAGTAAAATAACGACCCACAATAATAATATAGTATGTCCACAATAACAAACAAAAAATCCGACGTATATACTTACCCGAGATCATTAAGTATGCAAACCATAAAATACGTCATCAAGTACACATCGGCCCACTTGTAAACATGAAACAAAACTAAACAAAACGATTTTTTTTTCTGTCGGGATATAATATGCATAATACATATAGGTATTATATACATTTCCATTATATTATTACATTTTTTTGCTGTCCATTATCATTTCTCTAATGACTCTGCGTTATCTTCAAATCTATGTATAATACATTATAATGATCGCGGTGGTCCAGGACTGATAACGTCGACGTGTGTAAGAAATTAAGAATGATATTACTATACCTAATAATGTGCCTTTTTTTCAGTAGCTATAATATTATGTGCCTGCTATTGTTTTAATAACGAATGGCGCTCTCGTACTCGGTAGGTATAATATTATATCGTTGGAGACTAAAGAGATATCGTTCTTCGTCTTCCACGAAAACATTCGCTCGGCGATATATTATTCGTATACGAGACTGCAGCAACCGAACACTCGAGAGTTTCGTAATAAAAAAACCACAAAAAAACGTGATGTGCGATCTATCGCAAACGGATGGCTGGAAATTCGCCTTCGTCTATATATTAATTCGTCGGAATAACGACGAAAAAATATCATTAATAACTCTAGAATACGATTTACGTTATATATTTATTCCGGTTTTGGTTTTTTTAGATTTTTTTTTTTTTAACATGACGTCGCGGAGCAACGTTAATAGAGTATTTGTCAAAACGGTTTTTGAAAACTAAATTACAGCGTCGATTCGAATGTTCGACGATATTTAAACCTACCTACGTTATTATGTTATCTCCACGAATTTGCGTATTTAACAGATTATAATATTATTAAATATTATATTACGAGTATATGCACCGCGGGTAGGTACCTCCTATACGATTCCACGAAATGCGAATGGATATAAATGGTGTGTTAAGCACCTATATAAGCATATAATATAATAATATACTCTTTCAAATAATGATAGGTAGCAGCGACGGGTACACTGAATTTTATGATATAATATTATTATAGTTATTTATTACTCAAAGTAGGCATGTGTATAAAAAGTATACTTCAAACACGTTTTGACATCACTGTAAAAATTTTTTTTGCCATTAAATTATAATATATTATTAAAATAAATTAACAACTTACTATAATTATAATATAATTAATAAAAACATAAGAGCAAAGCATTATATTATACTAAACGGTTATGACAATTTTTTTAGGATATCAAATAAGTATGTATAATACGGAAGCAAGGTATCCATCTTATTATTTTATTGTGCAAGTTGCATTCATTGCCGACCAAACAACACTCTATATTATACAACAATGATGCTGATGTAGGTATATTATTATAGTTTGATCGTTTTTAATTTTAAAGATATCGATTTAGTCTGAATAATAATCGATATCCATGAGCTGGTTTAATTTTTATGTTTATATTTACTGATATTAGTAGATAGATAGTTATTATAATAACTCATACTTATTAATTATGTTTATGAATCCATATTCGTCTCGATTTTTTCTTGTGTACACTTTTTCGGATAGGTGGAAATTAGTTTTGAAAAAATTTCTCATAGTATGCTTTTCTACATTATAGAGCATGCATATATCAATTTAACTATATTCATTTATTTATTAAGTTTGCGCCTGGAACGCTCAAGCACAGATATATAATGAATAATTTACATACATTTTCAACAATATAGTGACAAAATATGTGAAAAAATAACAGTAAAAATTGGTAATAATAATAAAACAGAGGAACTTAAATATAAATATACAATATAATAATACAACACAGTAAAAATAAAATATATAGAGGTAATTAAAAATTAGAGTAGTGATGCTTAATATTTGATAGAGTATCATAGAAAAAATACAAATTCAACGAGTTGCCTTCGAAAAAGAGTCGATTTAGAGGACTATTATATTGGCCATAATAATTAATGAGGTGATTTTCTACATGGAAAGTTAAACATGAGAGGAAATAATACTGTGGTACATGGAAGTAAATGAGTTCTAGCGACGGGTGACAGGATACAATTCCATTTAATAATTTATACAAAAAGGAGATATCAGCTATTTTACAACGGGTTGAAAGTGAATCAAGTTTTAAATTAATTTATTTAGAACTTTTCATGAGTAGTTTTTCTAAACGTAATAGTAATGATAAACGCGAACTATCGTCGAAAAATGTCGGAGAAATGTCAGCAATAAACGCTGTCTCGACCGAACTTACGCGGAACCGCTTTTCAAACTCAATGATTTATTAATGCTATCAAATTTAATATTAAAGCACACCCTACTTACGCCGAATCGGGGATAACAATATAATAAAACATCTGACCTCTTTAAGTTGCTATAATATTATAATATTTGACTTGTTTTTGGTTTGCTTTCAATATATTATACATATGTATCAAATATTATATTATTATCTATATTATAAGAATATGATGCAACTATTCAACACGTTAAATCTTTCTCCCTCGCACACCAATGGCATTTTCCGTAACAGTTGAAGAGAGACAAAGCTAAGTGTATTTTATACTAATTTCTTTGTCTTCTGTTACTGCACTAAGCAACACAGGATTTTCACAGCTCAAATTAAATTCAAAAGACTGCAGCTATTATGTTCATACGTCATTATGGCAGTGCTGAGTTATTTATAACATTTACCTGTAATTATTTTAAAACAACATGTTCCATTTTAAACTAATAACTTAAAAGTAACTTCAGTCTTCAGTTATGTATTGATATTGATATTTAACCACAGTATTTGTTCATAGATATGTTTGAAGTTATGAAATGAATGTATAGAATGTTCTGAGAATATATAGTTGAATAGTTCTTTATTATTACTATATACACCTAATCAATAATATACGAATCATACATTTGTGTGTAAATCATTTCAGCTAATTTCAATTTACTAGTAACACTTAAAATGTGCTCTAGAGGTTAGTCGAAGGAGGTCTACGATATTAATACAACAATTATATTACAATATAATAGAATAAAATACGGTTCTATATGTATATTATACTATGCGTAATAAATAATAATATATTATTATGTAAAGTAAGAAATCGAACACTGTGCACTGTCACCAATTAAGACGGGGAAATTATATAAAATATCGAAACTAGCAAAACAAAATGTTATTAAGCTGAAGAGTAGATTTTGTTTCAATAATAGACAACAATTTTTTTAAAACAATAAATTTGATTGAAAATAATATTATAATAAGATTTTATATTTTTATTTTTACACTTAAACTGCCCATTACAAATGTCAAGTATACACGACAGTATAGTGCGCAAAGTTTATATTGTAAAGTTATGAATCATAAAATCTATTAAGTCGAAAATATACAAATTTTTAGATTCTGAATGAAGTGGTACGTTGATTTACTTTTATAATAATCCGTTATGTGGTTAACATAATTCGATAGTTTTTGATTTGTAAAATGATTACTATACATAATAATATTTGAAGATATTTAGGTATTTGTGTCCGTTTTAAAAATAAAAATAATAATTTGATCCAATTTATATCGTCCATATGATTGAGACTATTGTAAGAAGTAGGTACCGAAGTCTTAAAATTATCATTTTCACATTGATGAAATTAACCCACAATGGCCAAACTTCCTACTTTGCAGTTTGCAGTAAAATATAAGAACCAAAAATACAATACATATGCATTGTATGTATATAACTTTATAAACAGTGTTTATTGTTAGTCGAGCACTAGAACAGAAAATCCATAGGTAATATTTCTGTAGGACCAGATGCTAATGAATTTGATATTGTTGGAACTTTGGAGTTTGGCAGATGATGAATATAGGGAAATTGTAGTATTTACACTGTAGGTATTCCTCAATATCACTATACGTAATGAGTGTTTTAAATACAAATTCGACAATAATTTATTATTGAATAAATGGAAAACAATTCTAAGCATAAAATGACAAAAGAAATCTTAGAAATTTTTGTAGAACTTACAAGTAAAAAAAAAAAAAAAACAGGAATATTTACTAAATCAAATTAAGAAAATACTATAGGTAGGTATTATAAGAATCTTATACTAACTTGTGTCATTTGATGCTCGGAATTGTTTTTAGTTTATTCAATAATAGATTATTGTCAAATTCGTATTTATAACACTCATTATGTATATATAATGATATTGAGGAATACCTACTTACCTACTCAAAATCTATACTTTATATGATATATCCTAATAATGTTATAACAAAACAACATAACAACAAAAAAAGTTAATTCCAAACTATTATATGTAAGTACCTATATATGAATTGTATATGTTTAAATCGAGTTTATTTACTTATACTACTCCTCGATGAACGGTTTTAAGATAATTTAAACGATTACAACTTTTGAATTCTAATTGCCATACGCCCACGCATATGTTAACCATTAATATATTATAAATCTATATACATAAATTCGATTTCAGTGAAAACTGTCACAATAGCTTCTTCTCGTTGTCTATATAGTTTTAACTATAAGCACATTTTAATTTTTAGGCTACATTGTACTACAGCGTCTTCGGCCGCTATCACGATGATCACTTAACATAATATTAATATTTGTATTGCATTAGGTACGAGGTACCTACACGTTTTCATAATATATAAATAAATATATTATTCACTAACCATAAGATTTAGATAACTTTACCTATACTCCTATATCCTTTACCCTCTAATTCTATTGCTCTCCAGATAAGAAGTTATATCTCAGTGAAAAGATATGCAAAAATAAAGCTGTATATAATATTATGATGACATACATATTGTATTATTGCTCAGACTTTTTAAGCCTTTTATTCTTCTATACACTAACTTTTTTACTGCACGATCAGCGAACACATTTCATTTGAGCCTACAATAGTTACCAACTGAGCAAATAACACTCCCCGCAATAGAGTAATGCATTGCCATTTTTTTTTTTTTTACTATTATACTACTATTAATATATTATTATCTCTGGATATACTGTGTTCTATATTGTCTATCATAATGATTGCGTTGTCTATACTGCAACAGGGCCTTGCCCGTTGAATACCTGCAAATAAATAAATACGAGCGGCTGCTGCTGCTGTGCTGTTCAACGATTTTCATATGGGTGTATGTGCCTATATTATTATATTATATTTTAATATACCTACGCATTTCCCTCGGAACAAAGAGAGGTTTCCATTATTTTTTTTTCGCAATTATTAAGTGTAGCAGAAATATATTGCGCTCTTTATACATCGCGCGTTATCGTTTGAAGTGAAAATCCACCGCCAGAGCAGCTCTAGAGAAGCGATTACTTCTCCTCTCGTCAACCGTCCGCCCCTATCGCTCGCACACGTGCACATATACACACATATGCATACGTGTACATAATGCTATACGTCAAGTGCATATTATACACTGCATAGGTATTGCACACATGCACGTGAATATTGTGTATACGTAAATTATGAGCGTCTCGTATACGAGCAGACACACTCACACACAAACGCTCGCCGAGTGAGACTGAGCGGCGGTTCGGGTCACACGACTGTGACGATCGCTGTGCGTGCGGGCGCGTCGCATTTATATTAATTAAAAGAAATCTCCGCCGCCGCCGCCGCGGCGCGCGCGACACGCCTTGCACTCGACCGGGGCCACGCCCACCGGCAATGCACTTTTTATGCGCCCGCTCTCTCTCACTCTCACTCACTCACTCACTCACTCACTCCGTCTCTCGCTGTCCGCGCGACAACGTCTGTCGCCGTCTCCGTCCGTCTCACGAACCCTTTCACCCGGAAGCCATCGACGCGAGCCGTTTCCTCCGGCGCCCGCTCGCCCTCCCCCCGGCGGCCGCCCCGGCGATGCACTTCACACACACGCGCGCGCGCACGCACGAATTGCATCGGCTACATGCTATATGGGTACGTATATGACTATATGAGGAGGAAAAAAACGCGCCATGATGCACTTATCGCGGGAAAACCTCGACGGGGCGGACACGTACAATATACGAGTACAACCTACAGCTGCAGCAGTCGCTATCTGTGTTCATCGTGCGAATTTTTTTTTTGTTCTGTTTGCCGGACGCTCGCGATATTCGTATCTATCTGTATTATGTTGGGGTCCGAGAGAAAAAGAAAAGAAAATGGAAAACGAAACGATAAATGTATATACGTATATATATATATATATAAAAGTATACATAAAGTAAAGCTGGTGTATATTATTATATATTGTGCTGTGTACGCGTACTCTTAAAATCCCTTCGGCCTTGCACCGCCACAATGCACTTTGTTGTGTATACATAGGTGCTGCACCATGATGATGCATAAAAAATGTATACGGCCGAGTCTGTGCTGCAGTTCGCGAATACATATTTATATTATTATTATTATTATTACTCTACAGAGGTGCAACCCCTTATTTAACCAACCAGTTTATGTCTCATGTTTTCCCGTTGTAGTTTGTGTACGCTTATATTTTTAAGTCGAATACATAATCGTGTCACCCCCACTAATATTTGTATGATGTGATACCTCTAAATATGTTATAGATAGTAATAATATTATTGTTTAATAGTGTTTGTAAGAAATAAACAGACTGCAGAAGAAACTATAAAATAAGGATTTATAAGCTTGCTAAATATAATATTGTACTACACAGTACACATATATAAAATAAGTAGGTTAGGTATATACTATTATATAGTGTTGGAGATATATCCTATCCATCATAGAGAAAAATGATGTCTGTGTAGAGATGAGTGGAAATTAAATAGGCCAAAATATCAAGTGCCGATTTATATCATTCGTCTAATACATGTATATTATTATTATTATTATTAACATCTTATACACTTTAATACTTTACTGCTTTACATATTAAATACAACTATAAGCGTTTACATGGTGACTTTAAAACCAGTCTGATTTTAAAACAAGATAATGCTCTAAAATTCGTAATTTGAAACGACCGTGGAGAAATATCAGCATGGGGTTTGACTTCCCACATTCATTTTAGACTCGAAACAACTCAATTTTCAAATATATATACCATCAAAAATATACTGAGTCTTACCTGCACAGTACACTGCTAAACTGGCTACTCCTAAACTGTACTTGCATAATTGCATGATGTTTTTTTTTTATTTATTCTTCAAGAAAATAATTCCCAACCTGAACATATTAGTGTACAAGCCAAGACTTAAAAATCAACATTATAATCATCGCTCATATTCATAAACAATACAGAAAATTATTTACATAAAATTACTGTTAATGTACTTCAAACAATTAACAATTAATATATATATAAATACATATATA
>PVMI01076086.1:2305-13877 GCA_008528875.1 Aulacorthum solani | reverse complement strand
GTATAAAAAGTCGTGAAATAATATGAACTCTGTAAAGTATAACTCAAGTCACTAAAAACATACAACCACAACAGTTAATGTTTCAAATACAAGAAAAAAAAATGGTTAACGTTATCATGCGTGTTATCCGTACACTATAGGTACATTATCAACATTTGACAAAATTATTTAAATTGCAATTTTTTAACATTTTGATAATTACAAAAAATTCAGCACAATATAGAAATAGTTATAATGTCTTTCACAGTTTTATAGAGTACCCACACTTGTCATTTTTAATTTGAGGTGAATTGAAACACAAAGAAGGGCTAATAAATTACCATTGCAACGTTTAATTGTTTGTTTTTTTTTTTTTTTTACATGACTATTTATACATACTTTTAATGTTTCAAAATATCCAAGCTTATATTTTAAGTTAATTTTTCCGGTATTCAATTCACTCCGTTCTAAGCTACGATCGTATTGCTTATAAAATGATTAATTACAATGGTATTGGCAATATTATAAGTAATATAATAATGTGTGCTATGGTTTTGGCAATTAGTTTAGAGAAATTTAAATATACAGTATTAGTCATAGATATCTTATTTTTCCTAACTATAATATATATATACATAAATTATAAACTATTGATAGGAATATAGGTCAACACACAGTTTCGGCTCAGAAACGTTTTTCTAATGCAATAATTTATTATTCAATTCATAATTAAATGCACGAATACAATAACCAGATACTTAATGATGGTGTGCATCGTCCAAACTCATAACTTACTATACTGATAAGTTACTTCCTAGTTATTTAACGATTTAAAGAACTTTTTCATTAAAAAATATAACGTAAACAATATTTATTTATCGAAAACTCGTAGTTACATTTTTATTCAATATGAATAAGTACGACTCTTCGAATAGCAAATAATAAAAGAGATAAACGATGAATTGTCAATAAATTCTATCGGGATAAAAATCTGGAGTTTACTTTAGGTCATATTACAAAATTAAAAGCCAATATTTTCCTTCGTAAGAGAAGCAGGAAGATAAGTATTAACCACTCATATTACGTACGCTATAAAGATTTTAATTTGTCAACTCAAATTGAAGTGATGGAGACATTAAACAAGTTAGAAAGCTCAACTGCAGTATCATGTGATTAATTTTACATAGTAAGTGCTTCAAATGCTGAGATTTTAATTGCATCACTAATTCAATTACTATGTATCACTTAATATTGTGTTTGATGTAAATCGCAACGCGCACAACAGTAATTATTTGAGTTATCTACAGAGGAAAAACATTTTATTTAAGTATTTAAATTTTTTAAAGCATTGCAATACACATTACACCTAAGCAATATATATTTAGCAAAATACTATATTTTCATCCTTACAAAAACACACGGTTTCAAGAAAAAAATTTAAATACTTTTTAATGATGTTTTTGGCATACAATATAGTAATATGACCATATAAAATATATAATACCATGCAATTTCATTTTTTCAATAGAACTGACTTACTGATGAATGATTATAATTTACAATATATTTGAGTAAATTGTATTAACTATCAAGTTACTTACTTAAGACATAGAAACTGGGCTATCTTACTAAAATATGGCCAAAAACATTTTAAAACCCCGATTTCTAAACAACTCAATATGAATATAATATATGATTAATATTATACCGTATTGAAAAAATGTTAAAATCTTGACTATTCGGTGTTGTAAATAAAGTGCAGGATAATATCATGTTGTTGTAGAGGAAAGAAGATGAAAATATAAATTTGATCAATTTGTAGAACTACTGACCATCAGCAGAAACAATATATTATTAAGTACTTATATGTAAAACAAGAAAATGGTCAAGTCATCACGGCTCTCTTCTTTAATTTATATATATATATATTATAATATAATATATTAAGCATGAAATAATAAGATAATTATACATGGTATTGTGTGCTCATATTTTATTTTATTACCTAATTTTTATGTGCTAAATATACAAGGTATATAATTATGTAAATTATGTGAACCATAATTTAAAGAAAAAATACACAAGCTACTTGTTAGGCTTTGCATTATTTTAAGTACCTATACCTTATAATTTTTCAAAAAATAATTATAATTTAAAATCGAACATTATTTAGATATTATGGTACCTATATGAAAATGCCTAAATGTTCAACAAATACAATTCTCAAAAAAAAAAAAAAATACTTTCATTCTGTTCTTTTTTTTTTTAAATTGTATTTGTTTTTGTATCCTTGACTATTTAACAAAATGATAAAATACATGCAAATTCGAAATATTATTAAAAATCACAGAAGCAATTGTAAAAAACTTGATTTTAGTTACTTTAAAAGTTGTTTGTCCTTTGCAAAGTGTTCAATTTATGTTGAATTTGTTTTTTATTTGGAACAAAAGGCATTGTTTAAAACTTTCTTTCTGAGAAGTGCTATAATATGTTGAGTAAAAAATGAGACTATGTTAACCGTAAAGGTCCTACAGATTTAGAGACATTTTTAATTATAATCTTTCAGTATTTTAATAGAACACATTTCAAAATATGGATGATAATTTCAGTATCAGCAAAATCGTATTATTAATAATTATACAATTATAGGTTAAAATATGTCAATGAAATAAAAAAAAAACAATTTATTTATTATCTATTAAAAGTTTATTTAAACTTTGGAAAAGTATTCATTACTTAAATTCGATGGCTATATGATAACTTTCATTTTCTATTTCATAAAAATGTACAGAAAAAAAATAATTTTTATTTTGAATCTAACAAATATTTTTATTGTATATAATTCATAAAACTATTGACAAATTAATAATATTAAAAACATATTCTCATTTCATGTTTATAGAAGTAAAAATAATAAATTTCATTTAGATATTTAATAGTCAAAATATTATAAAATTATCGTTATAATTATTGTTTAGAGCACATAGGTACAATATTACTTGGGCGTATACCTGTTAGTTTAATTCGAATATATTAGGAATTTATAATTGAATAGGAAGAATAAATAATAGGTGTTGGGCAAATATATATCTGATTGGATTAAGTGGCACAGAAATTCCATCTTGCAGATTAATTCTGAACCTACTTATTGTCACCATATTTAGTATTAATTAGTTAGGCATAAAGAGTGAGTAGGCAAACTCAATAGTTAATTTTGAATTTGCAATTCAGATTAATGATTGTTAGGTATGTATAATATATATATAATATATGGGATGGCATGAAAATCTCTCTGGAGAGAAGTACCACACTTTGCTGAGTTTGTATAGAGCTGATGTGGGTTTTTGGTATAATGGCAGCGTTTGTTATGGAGCACCTGCGCAATAATTAAAACACTATAGATATTGAATTTCGAAATGCGAATACTTAATTTTCAAAAACAGTATTAGTCTGTCTAATTGTTTTAGCTAGTTGATGATGTAATATATATTTTACTATACATAATATATTATAATTATATTCATCGTATATATTAAGAAAATTATAAACTAAGCAAAATATCGTGCCTGATTAACATTTAAAACCACATAAATTCTATTTTTCCGTACTGATTCATATAATAATATAATGTCATTATACTTGTTGGGAAACGTTTACATTATAAATTTGACATGAATAATATATATTTTGGCTTCGTTGTATGCAACGAAATAGGACCACAATAAGTATACATTTCTGAAACATTTTGATGAATGAGCCGTTAAACTCATTTTTAAGGACTCTTAGGTGCACAGTAGAAGATAAACTGTTTAAACTGAAAAGACTTGAACCTAATTAAATTATATTCAGTTGTATGTAATAAAAGAAGAAAATACATTGACTAGTGGAAAATTATTTATACATATAAATGGGCGCTTTATCCTTAATTAAATTTTTTAAAATACTTATAATGTACTATAACTACACATTTCTAATATCTATGCAATTACTTGTATATTTGACTTTTTACTTACATAGAGTAAAATGTACTTAATGTGGTATATATTTTACAAAAAATAATACCACGATTGTAATATTTCAGTTTATAAAATACAAGTCATATAGTTGATGTTTATATATATATTTGGTATCGAAAATGTTTTTTCCATGCTAATAATAAACTTGTTGTGATGATAGTGAATTATAATTCAATTTCTATAAGTTATGAAGCTTATTATGACTCATTGTAACTTATGAAACAAAAAAGGTTGGATAAAATGTTATACATAGAAAATAATATATTGCTATTTTGTTTTTAATTAACCATTATCCTAATTATTTCACAACACTAACAAGTAATAATTCAAGGGTTACAAAATGTTATAAAGTTTAGAAATAATCTCAGCATTTTCACTTTATTGTTGATTTGTAATATTATCGTAAATAGTGAAACATAATTAAGCCCTGCCTTATATTACCCATTACAGTTTTCTCGTACATATCGATATGTAATATTATAATAATACAACGATGTTATATTAAGCATATCTTGGTGTATATATTTGTAAATATAAGTAATCCGCAATAAACCAGAATTAAATTTGAAACGTATGAAGAATCGATTCCTCGTGTACAGTTCAACAATAACGAATTACATTATTATCCACCTGACGATGATATTATTGTGTTGTACAGAAGTTTGCTGTGCTCACAATGACGTTAACATGGATGTGGTTTACATATTATGATATTGAATGGCACAAGCCACCACTAGTTCGAACTCTAGTACAAAAGTAGTCCGAACAATATTGCACATAAATTATAGGATGGAAATTATTACTACTATTATAGTTGACGACCGCACGTGGGAATTTCATTAGAAGTTTTGATCGGTTTCACCGATAACACGGTCGAATTGTAACAAACGCGTAATAATAATAATAATTATAATTATAATAATAATAGAAATAATATCGACCTGATCATTATGTTGAGATATTCACAATCCACATCAACCGCAGTTCGTATTATTATTATGTGTGAATAAACACCAATTAATCATTAAAATTAAAATGTAATTGTATATTACGTGTTGATCAGCAGGAAGCGTAACACAATCATATTGTCGAGTTGATATCTGAGTATATAATATATACAAACGATACATTCTAGGTGCAACAAATAATGAGTTGAATCGATAACATTAATAATATCGACCGTTTTAATAATAAATTATTGAAAGTAGAGCCTGTTCGCTTGTGTTTTAATACAGTTTTTGTTCATCCGCATTTTTAAGTCATCGTGCAGTTGTGAAGATTGCAATTATTTAAAACAAACAACCCTCCGTTTTATATCACTTTTAAATTTTGGGTTTATATACCATAGAATTTGATTGAAGCGACATCTGTAATACAATAGGGTGCGACGTATAATTCAGACATAATTCTTAATCAATGTATCAATGACATTTTAGTTGCTCCGTAAATAATCCTTTGACAGTTGTCTAGTTTAATATTAAAAAGATTCCAAGTATTTAAACACCCTAATCCATACCATCCATTTCCACATTTATAATGCAAATCGTGACAATCTCACAAAATATCCGACATCCAAGGAGACTTGGGACTTGTTAAATAGACAGATTTTAAGGGTACGGTGTCAAAGATCGGAACTTTTGATCATCAGACGTGATTTCTCGAATAAACCAATGCTGCTTGTTGGATGACCGTCATATTGAATAGAACTTTGGTTCCCTTGAGCTTCCCAAGGTCTCCGTATTAATCACATAATATAGTTTGAAAGTTAAACTTATAAAATTTTCAGCTCTCACGAAAAGGTCATACCTATTAACTGGATATAGCTGCAGAAGTCATAAATTAAATATTATTATTTCATAGCACATCTAAAATATAGTATTAAGTTCTAAAGTTTTAGTATCCTTTTAGTAAAATTTGTTTTGTTAGCTAATATCTTTTTTTTTTTGAAAGTTTAGATTTTACTGAAACATAATAATATAAGAATGAAGTAAATAAATGTATAATTAATAATTAATAATACAATGCATATTTTTATTTCTGAGTGGTGCAATGTAATATTGGTATTAAAATATATAGTGCGTCTTAAATTCTGAACAGAAAGATGAATGTATTAATATTACAATGATGTGTGTATTTTTAAGTCTGTCATTGCCTTTTGGAGTTGTAAAATCCTTGGATTTTAAATTTTGCTGATGGCTTCTATAGAAATAGATTATATTATTTAGTACCTACTTTTAGTTAACAAAAGTCAATAGCAAAACATTTCAACTAAATGTAGTTTTATAGAATTTATTGTTGTTGAAGTTACATTAAACTATACAATATCATTTAAGCATTATTCCAGGAAACTATTGGAAAAGAAAAGATGATTAACAGCTAACTAATAATAATAATTGCAATTTGCGGTATATATTATACTAATACGCCGTAACATTATCTCTATTTTAAATTATAATTATATAACAATTGTATATTCGTCATGGCATTATTATAGGTATATTATTATATTCCATATTCACCGGGAAAAGGGTATATGAACAATATAATAATACTCCGAACGTCTTGTTTTAGTTTAATAATAAAAAAATAACGGAAGAATATTGTACATTTTAATTATATTTTACTTTCTCAGTGTTGGAGTGGGTAGAAGTTTGAACAAGCTTCGACACAGTAACATTGATTTGGATTTATACCATTATTTCACTTGAATTTATTTATTTTTTCATCTTTATTTTGCCTTTGGGTGACATGAAAACTGTATTGGATGTGTTTTAATACCACAGCATAACCGAATCTTTTGTTTTCTTCGCATTCAATAAAATAATCCATTACCATATACAATCTCAAAGCTTATAATGTGCCGGTTAGATACACTATTATAATATCGATGATATACATTAAATATATAATAAACAGGCTATCAGGACGTACAAAAGAAAAATGAAGTCATCTTACACTATCGTATATTTTAAATGTATAAACATAAAATATTTATTATTTTTGATACAATTTTCGGTGTTAATCGAATTTTGATATTTTATCAGTATTGCAATATTGTATTTTGTACTATTTTTATAATGCCCACATTGAATCACGATAAATGAAATGTCTTCCAGGACGTATAAACAGAGTAATTTTTAATCAGTTTCAAATGGAAAAAAAAGTTATTTGTCGTGCATTTGAAAGATGACTTGTAATACGATTCTTTGAAAACGAATGATTTCCACCCGAGTATACCGCGTTCAAATGTTTGCACGACAAATAAAAGTGGATATTTTAATATCCCAAAACGCAGTTAGTAGTGACTGGTTGGCTCTACACCGGGGGCTGGATAAGCTGATACCGCTTAAGCGTGGCATGAACCGAGATTTGTATTTTATAGGTATTAGTGGTACCTGATGTACCACCTATATAGTATCAGAACCGTGTTGAAATCATTGCGTTGGCTAAGTAGTTATACTATTATAACATTGAAGTTTTTTTTTTTCAAATTCGTCGTGAAGGTTTAGCAGTGACGACTAGACAGTCGCCTAGACGTTATGAAGCCGGGGAAACGAAAACTACCCATTAACCCCTTTTAACTTGTGTTTTTGTTACGCCAGCCGTCAAGATTTCCATAACGCGCTCGCTTGCCGTTTTGTCCGATATAATGCACTGTTGGCTTGTAAAAACCTACTCGAAGTTCCCCTGCTGAGACGACTTGCCAGTAGCAATAAAGTGACGCAAAAACTCTGAGCTGTGCTCGACAGCCGTCTAATCCCGAAACGGAGTGGCCATCGCTCTTGCCAGGGCCTTTGCTGCTGCTGCTGCGACGAGATTAATGAGATGACTTTTTTCATTTTTTTTTTTTTTTGATATATTTGATTTTTTCATTCCTTTTTTTTTTTGCCGCACATTTTGTGGACTCGATTTCCGAGGGGGAATCGGTCACATAATGGCCCGGATTCGCGTCTGCTCTCGCAATACATTTTTGAACTTTTCAAAAAGTTGTTTAGCCCCTCGTTTTCGTTTATATCGCCCTCGACTTATATCACAATAATATATAATAATAATAACATACTCAAAATATTATTTTATCCACTCAGACATTAGACCTAATAATATTATGTAGGTGTGATATTATGTTAACAAGTTTGGCAACTGTCAGTCCTGAGAGCTTAAACTATTACTCTCACAACTGAATTTTAGAAATTATTTTTTGTCCATGTAATATTATTCTTTAATTGAAGACTTGAAAAATTACTTCGGGAAATATCTAGGCATACTCCTATAACTGAAGTCCACGCACTCCGATGTTGTTCTGATGCCGTTTATCTTTACGGTCGTTATAGGTGACCTATATCTTATTAATAATAATTATATCATATCATTAGAGCAGAATAAAACTACCCTAAACATTTGGATTGTGGGGGGGGACAATGTTCCCTCCATACATTTTTTTAAACAGCAACGCAATGGAGCTTTGCCATTGCCCCAATATTCAAGATCTATTTTTATCATTAAACATAATAAAATAATTTTTATATATAACAACTACTGTTGTTGAGGGGGCAAAAACGGAGGGTTATAATATGTGCATCACTGTTATCAGTATTTTAAAGTTGAAAATTATTCATAAAATCAAGTCGAATTCAAACCACTAGACATCCGTGATCAGTACTAACAGATAGTGAGTAACCCAGGCAGATAGTAGTTTAAGAAGATATAAAAATATATTTTTTTTATTATTGAACTTAAGCTTTTGCAACTATGGTCATTGGAAAATCTTTAAGAATTTGTAGATAGATTACGTTTCAGAAACACGTGAGTATGTGGGGCAAGGATTTGTCACTAAAAATCTGTGAGATCAACCATCCGGTAGCTAATAGCGCCGGATGATACCTGACCGCATCACACGGTGACTTCAGCCAATACCACCGAATCCTTTTGACTAGACTACATATGTGCTGTAATCTCTAATTAGAGTTATTCGTTACTGTCAAGTATAAAACATTAGAAAAAAATATAAATTGATACACCTTACAAAATACAAGTAAAAATTACAAAATCTCTTATGTCGAATGATTATTATGTTCCTTGCACTAACAATATTTTACCGATCCATTTTGTGCCAAATGCTTTATTGTTATTAATTAATTTTGAATTGATATTATATGAGCTCGAAGATTAATTTATATCCAGGGGGTTAAGCCCTTCAACCCCCTCTAGTTTCGATTATGCTTTCAAGCATTGTAAGCCGTTAGTCTAGTGAACCTCATTGGCATCCGACCACGTACGTTGACTTAATGATACAACGAAAAACCGTAACAAAGTACACTAAAACTGAATAAACGCTGCACGTAAGTACGCATAATATACTGTTGTAATAATAATATTATGTTTTACCTATTATTGTTATTATTATTATTATTATTACGATATTATGGGGCGAATCGGGATTGTGGAAATGTGGATCGAACCGCTTATAATAACAATGTTGCATATTTTAGTAGAACTCGAACACAATAATGTTTTCGTACATTAAAATTATGCAATACCTACCTTCTTAGGAATATATTATGAAAGTAAATACAAAGTATTATGTTTTTCACCTTACTCCACACTTGTTTTTTCGAAAACATATTCGCCTATGATGTATTGTATTCATAATTTGTACACTGTTGAATAGTGTTATTAATGTTATGCGCTAAACAACATTTTAAAAATATATGCAGGCTCATTCTGCGAGAGTTCTAAATTCCCAGTTTCTAAAATTATTTAAAGTATTTTCATATAAATTAATAATAGTAATAAATTATAATTCAAAAAACAATATTTATGTATATTTTACAGTAACTACAAAAATAAATAAATGCCTGAATGTCAACAAACGTAAAATATATTTACTGGTAACTAGCTCAAAGATGAATGTAAAGGAATACAAAGGGTTCTTCTAATCATATGTCTAGAAAACTAAAACTAATTTCGTACTTTTTTTATCATTCGTTCGATATCTACATTATTGTGTTTATTTATCAGTACCAAATGTTCCGATTTTTATTTGTCCATTGACGGTAAAAATGACCAGTTGTATGATTTTGTTCTACTCTAAAAAAAGACTCCGGGACATTAAAAACGAATTGAAAAGTATTTTTAATAAAATAAATTCAAACAAAATAAGTTTAAAAAAAATACATTCGTTTCACTTTAAAATAATAGTAATAATATAATAAACAATATACATATTATTCAATATTAGCACCTTACCCCAAAAGTTTAGCTTCCAATAAAACATTTTGTTTTGTGAACCAAAAAAGTGGTGAACATTCTCCAAAAGTTATCTTTTTTTCACATTCATGTGATCCCGGGGGACTATTTTTTGTCTTTTGTGTATTATACTCACTTGGCTCCCGAAAGAAACGTATACAAAATAAAAGAAACGAAGATCGAACTCGGCACACATGAAAACGATCGAAGTCACCCGGGGGAATGGTATACTTCCCGTCCAGCGGCTATTGTTTTTTCTTCCACGTCTCTCTCACTCCCTCAGTCTCTCCCCTCCCTTTCTCTCTCTCCTTCTATAAACTTCTCTCTTTCGATGCATGTGTGCTTTCGGTACGCTTATGTTTTCCTTCTTCTGGCATTGACGTCGTTCACCAAAAAAAAAAAAAAAGGCATGTTTGCTCCGCTGCCAATGCGCTCTTGATCATTTTCTCCGTCCGCTGTTAACATTTGTAATGCTTGTGCGAAAAATTCGGTCCGACGACGATGTATTATTGTGCGTATATCACTAAGACACAAACGTGAACGCGTTCGTTGCGAACGGATGGGTGTGTTTATCCCTGCCACGGTTTCCGCAAGATTTGTCGCCAGCCGAAATAAAAGGTCGAGTCCTCTTCAACCCGCACGCACAAATCTTCGGTCCCCGGTCGCCGCACACACCGCGACCTCTGACCCGGTATAAACCGACCCGCCCGCTTAAACCCCTTTAACAGTATTTACCAGAGCTTTTCTCGCCGCTGTTCAATCGTCGTCGTCGTCGTCGTCGTCGTTGTTGTTGAAGTTGTTGTTGTATTTTAACAACGGCCCGCCGGATACAATTGCAGCGAATGATTAATGACGACGAGAGGACAAATAATAATCGCGCGACAATAATAATAGCAGTCCTGGGCCTCGGCTTAAACCACCGCCGCCGAACATGTGGACCCCCGTAATGACATAGGATCGCGCAGAGGTGACGAGAGAGAAGTTTTGCGTGGAAACTTTCGCACCGAGTCACCGCATCGTCTGCAACACCGAAATGGCGTCGGTCTGCAGCAGGTAGTTCGGTTTCGCATGCGCACTTACAATACAATACACGTACAGGTACGCGCATGTCATTTTCTACAATATTATGGTACGATACCTGTATTGTAATAGGTAGGTAAGTTGCGCGCGTGTGTGTGTGTGTGTGCTTGTTTGTTTTTGTTCCATTGTCGACGGGTTACAACGGATCGGCGGGTTTGTGTTTAGCACTTCGGTGACGAAGGGATTCTGGATGCAAAAACGTGCACATTTTTATACATTTTTGTTTGCGTAAACAGATCCAGCTGGCTATT
>PVMI01076078.1:0-26792 GCA_008528875.1 Aulacorthum solani | reverse complement strand
TTTTTTTTGTGATTTGATATTCATAATTCATATATATTTATTTATTTATAACTGTTTGTAGTTGTACGTCTTCAATTTTTATAAAAATTATGTGAGCAGCAAATATTTTAAAATAAAGCATAATTTCTTTAATTATTGTTAACTGTATGGTGTATACCATGGTGTGTTTGAACAATATTCAATAAATAACTTTGAAGTATCGAAAATATAGGCCATATAGAGTTTAACGACCCTGGTAAACTGAATTGAGCCTACAAGTGGCATAAAATAAATTGATATGTCATTCAGTACATGCGTGATGTACTCAAGTCAAAATATGCAAAATTATATAGCAGTATTTTGTATTTTATACATATTCATAGTAAAATACTAGAATATACTATTCTACGAGAGACGATCGCATTTTTAATTATAAAATAATATTAGGTATAGAAATTATGAGCACCTGAGTACACATACCTTTATTTTATCTCTGTAGAATTGTGGCACGAATAGTTGTGGTCAGTCAGGAACTGTAACAAAAAAAAAAAACTATGAATTTTGGAAGTTTTATTTTTATAGGAAAATCATAAATTGCGCAAGTGAAATAGTTAAAATTGTCTATAATTAAAATGTCGAAAAAAAGGTTTTGGCAAGTGAAAGCGAACGAAAATTAATAAACAAGTGGACTTTAACGCACAAAAACAAATATACATATACACGACACATTTTCGAGCCAAGGGCAGCGAGCCGAGCTTTGCCAATACATTTTGCCAACACAAAGCAAAATATTAATCTATTACAATTTGCCAAACAGTGACCAGGAAAAACTGCGAAACTTTTAGCAAATACGACGTTAATCATTACATTTTTATTAAGTCCGAAGTCTTAACTTATGTGCAACGACCAAAAACTAACGCAATTTCACATAATAATATAGTTAATTAGGTCTGTGCATAATATGTTTTATCTGATTCAGCATATAGTAGATACCTCTAACAAGTAACTACCTAACTATATATAAAAATACAATGCTGTTGTCAGTTGGTAGGATACTTAAAGAAATAAAACTTATCACAGGGCTTTTGCAAAGTCCATTAAAGATAGTTTTTATTTAAAATAGAGTAGTAATGATAAATATAACATTTTATATTTGTTTCTATATTAATTATAAAACGAGAGTGTTCCTAATACATTATATAGATTTTCCAAGGATTCTGTGGCCATCAACATTATTTAAAGCGGAAATTGAAGTTGCAGTACCTATCATTATCAATACATTAATAATTTATATCAGTACAAATTATGTTCAGTGTCGTGTTTCGAGTGAGTTTCCTGGCAAACTTCACCAACAGTAGTTTTGTATTTATACCAAGAACTCAGATTTGTTGATATTTTGTTATTCTGTCACTGGTTATGCCAACGAAAGGCAAATACTTTTTACTAAAGAATTTTAACAAACACAAATGTTGATTTACTTCTACATTTCTACAAAGGGTTTTATCGCACTGTACTGTATAACAGTGCTCCTTTTAACTTATTGTTCAAGACATACTACAAATATCTGAGAAAGGATTAAAAGCATTGCGCACGTAATTATTCTCAAAATCGGTTTAGATTCGGATTATCGTCGTAATATTGTAACGTACACTTCGAGTATTAATAATATACAGCGTTTTATACAACAAGGCAACAAAGCAAACCGGTTTGTGGATCATCCAACTCTCTCTCGCTCGCTCATCTTCCCACTACCCAACCTATTTTCTTCGACATTTTTCGTTTTATACGTTCATTTAAAATGGCGCAGTAAGTTTAAAAAATCCTATATTCGCGAGATTCGTTCTTCCGCAAACGATTGTGTATTTTTATTATGTTCGCTTTATGTATTTTTCATTTCTATATTTAACGGAAAATGAAACATATTATTGACTAAATTATAGACGAATAGACGATGAAGATTATGTGGTCATTATTTATACTAAAAAAATGGGATTATTTATTTTATTTAATATTGACTATTGAACTAAGTTGGTGAACAATTGTTAGTTGTTACACATCGCTTATCAACATTATGAGTTAATAATTTTGTATATTGAAATTTATACCATAACATAGGTCAACCATCGGAACGAATTTGCGTATTAAAAAAATTAATATTCTTATCAGAGTTTATTAACACGCGATAACAGGGAAAGTTCAACACAATAACTCAATATGGGGATTTACTCAAATTTTCTTACGAAAGTTTTTTAGTACAAATTTTAGTTGCATTTAATTGTATTTATTTACCTATAAATACAACAAGGTGATCATCCAGCACCAATAGCGTCAAGGGCACCTACACCCCGAGGCGATTCATGTTTTAACTTTTAACGATTCAATATTAATGACTTCGGGAAATATTGTAAGTGTTAATTTGAGTTCAACACGTTAAAAATCAATACTACCAGTAAAAAGATAAAAATAATGTTATTTGAAGAAATACAGAATGAGAAAATATAGCCTTGTTAAAAACAAAAATTGCATTCACAATTAAAAGAAGGTCATTATTATTTTATTGTCATATTTTCTTCAGCCGTCATCCGATGCGCTTCTCAACACAAGAATGCTTGTTGTGCATCAATGCTCTATCTTGCTTAAAAGTTATAACCCATAATACTAAATTGGCGGTATGCAATTATACGTATTGCATTAGACTTCCTCAAGTTATATCGCAACAGTGCAACACAAAGACGAATATAATAAGTAATAGTAATGCCACTACGACGAAATATCGTACCGCGTGCAACGGAGTAGGTACTGACAACGGTTTTATAAGTTGTATTATTATTATTAATATCATTAGATTTGTTATCTGCCGGGGGATATACGGTCCGGCGGAGTGTAATTGGCATTACTCAAATAATGCTATAATAATGTATTTTGCATTCGAATAATTATCGTTAATGCGATGCATTTTCGGAAAACAATGACCGACATTGGTCACCTCGTAGGCATATATCTACGTACTAAAGTAGGACGGTAAAAATACATAGTAATTATATGATGCGTTCAATCAAATTGGGAAAGTAGGCGCGATTTGCAAGTTAAATAATATACCATTAAATATACTTATTATTGAGGATTTTTTTAACTTTAAAAATTTCTCGGATGACCTCCGAACGTCCTATATTCGAGCTCGAGTGTGTTTATAATTTTTATTATTATTAAAGAAGGTGGTTAGTCCAATCGTCAGGGCCACAATAAGACACTCTGACGATATCCGCGCAGTATACTCGTACAGCCATATTAGCGTCGTCGTACCTACGCAATAACGATTTAAAAATATGTCGTTCTTATTTTCGACGTCGATATTAATATAATGCTAGGATAATGAATAATGGTATACAGCATACAGTAATAAAATATTATATTATTATTACGCGGAATAGCAGGTACTCGTAGCGAGTAAACGGAGAACAAAAATGAAAAATAAATCGTTACGGAACAAAAGCGACGGAAACAGCTGACCGTACGTGTACGGGTGGGCGGTGGCGCGCGGCGTCCGGGCGGCGAACGGGAACAAAGACATTTGTATATATACACAGAAACACATAGAATATGATGTACATTGTATACAATATAGCTGTTAAAAAACCCCTTCTTTAGTTCTTTCTCTGTATCACCTCTCGTCGCTGTCTTTCTCTCTATTTCTCTCTTTCGACGCTCTCCGATCTTCTACTGACGTCCGACGACACCGTCGAGCGTGTGTGTGTGTGCGTTCCTTTGTCTCTTCGCTCGTCGTCACGACGCGCAGGGCCCGGGCGTTCCTCGATCGCAGCATTAAAATACGTATAATATGATGTAATTATCGTATTTTGTTGTCATCCCGATCGCGCGTTTGGAGCGACAACGGCCGGTTCGGAAGATATACGACAACCTTCTGCGTCTGTACTATTCGATAAGTGTTAGGTGGTAATATACGATAAGCTGTAAAAGGCTCGAACCCGTTAACGATGTCCGTAGTGACGTGACCCTGAACAGCCGACGATACGTTATAAATTGTTATTTATTGTATTTATAACGATCGGATGATAAAATAGATCACAGCTGATCGTGTTATTTATTTTTAAATTATTATTGTTTTTGTTTGATTTTTTTTCTCACTATTTACATAATAATATTATCTATTCGTCCATTACCTAAATCATTGTCGCTGTCCGACGATCGAACACTATACAACAGCCCCGAAATTTCACAGACAACCAGTTTAAGGCGATATCGTCGCTGTACACACTCCTCTGTGTGCGATAATATCAAATGTTAATTGGGTTAATGGGACGAATTGTTAAATACAGAGACGTAATAATAAATAATTCAAGACGATATAATACCCGTGAGCCAATAACACGATTACCCATTGCAACTATTTACATTAAATATTTAAATACCTTATTCTATAATAATATATTTTAATATTGTATAGCACCAATGTCGATTATTGACGTACGATGTATATTATAATTAATCAACACAATCAAGTTTAATTTCAAAAAGTAAATTGTCATACGCGAAGTATATATTATTACGAGAACAAAGGATGGCATAGAACGCAAAACGCCCATTAATCTCCAATTGTTTGCACAGATCACATAAATAATTAGGTTCTGTACTCCGATACAATCGGGACAATACACTATATTATAAAACAAAAAACGACTCACCTTTATAGTATGGCAGATAGCAGTAGAATATAAATATTTAAATTTACAAGAGATCTTCGTAAACTGTTAATACGATAAAAATTATGACTAATACGTTTTATTATACTGTACAAGAAATTAATAAATTAATATATCTATATATAATTATATATATATTATGAGTGTGATATAATAATATATTATTACGATTAAAAACAATTAAAATAAAAATAAAAATATATGATGTATATATTTAAAAACAATAATACAAAAACGAAAACAAAAAATGAAAACGGACCGACAACCAGAGCGAGAGACAGATGAAAGCCAGCTGATCGGGTTCTCCTCTTGGTTTTACAGGCCGACCGACAGACCCCCACCATTGGTCGCCGAGCTCGTTTGGGGGGCTGACGTCACACAAACTGCGTCGTATTGATCACCGTCGCAACACCATACACAACGGCACCAGAAGTAAGCCTTATCGTACACACACGCTCAAACACGCTCACACATGCACACAAACACGGCCGTAACACCGAACCGTGTGTAAAACGTTTATGTATAGATCGACCTGAGCGAGAGTGCGCGCGCACACGACCAAGTAAATAGTAATTGAGTATTGAGCAGTGACCATTTCGGAATAATAATATTATATTATACAACATTAAAACCTTAATAATATGCGTATTCCGTGTATTTAACTTATACATAGTATTGTGCAAATAATATTATCATCAAACGACGTTGCGCGTTTATTTATTTATTTTCCGTTTGGATAACAATTGCTCGAGAGACAAATAGACAATGAAACACTGCACTCGGTTAGTCGGTTATGATAATAACGCAGTAAAATTATAATATTATGTCGTCTGTTGCGTCTTGCCGACGTCTCTCCAATAAACCGACTATTTTGAGCGAATTGCGCATCATAAATGCTCATCATAAAATAATTTATAAAATCATATTATTATATAATATTTTGTCTTTTGACTTTTCTGTCTTATTTCCTCACCAGTTCATCCCATACATAAATTCACGAAATCTGTTTTTTTAATCGACAGTACAATTTATTATTATTGCGGTTTCCATGACGACCGAAGCCTTATTGCATGTGTTAAAAATATTTCCGTGTTACGCTTGCGAGGAAACCCCATTGCCTCAAATGCCTCACCTTGTACATGAAAATGTATTATACTATAGCAAAAGTCAATTTCCTTTCCACAAATATTTCGTAGCAAAATCTGTTTTCTTTATTCGAAAACCAACACAACATTGTTTTTACTTATTATGACATTAAAATGTCTACGTTGTTAAAGTCGTTATACTGTTATAGATTGACACAATAAATAATAATATATCATACGTATTTAATTGATCTATTTATATAATAATATGTATATATAACATATTATAATATATAACGCCTTGTAGGCAACATGCATTGTATAGATATAATGTATTATCATAGACCAGTTACTGGTTTCCACAGTAGTTGAGTACCACAGAAGTCAGTGTGATCGCGATCGTCAACAATAATCCATATAGATCAGTGGTATACAAAGTCGGAAGTCCCCGAGTTAGCCAAACGTTATCCCATATTTATCCCAATAAACCATCTGTTGAGATATTTTTATTTTTAACATCACTATTTATATTATACAATGTACAGTGTACAACTTGTCAACATAATGTTTTTATATTATAATACTATCTCGTAAATTATTATATTTTAAATTTTTACAGTAATTACTCAAATTAGGCCTCTGCCCTTTGGGGTCAACATGTAGAATGTGAAGGATTTCGATATTTGGCAGTCGTTCAATACCTAATTTTTTTGCGGAAAATAAATACCATCTATCTAGATGCATTTTTTAACCCGTACAACACACATATACATAATATCATGTTAGTACAATAAAAAATCATGCAAATTGAGTTGGTATAAATAGTAGGTAAGTACATCACATTTATCATTTATATATAATATAATAAAGTTATATTTGTACCGGACGACCGTCATCATATTATCTTTCAATGGCCCATGTATACGGATAGAATAATATATTAATACATTATATTATTATACCCATCATATAAAATTATGTTAAGTATTTTCAATTTTGCTTAGTTTTCATTTTAGTTACCGGGATGGCCGCAGGAATCCATGTCGGGGAGTGCAATGCCCTTGTGAAGCTTTTGTGCCTTTATGTGGGTGTATCCCGGCCAACTTATTGACTGCTGTTAATTTGTCAACTCAAACCTTGCGCTGTTCGTATATATATATATATATATGTGATAAATAATGCGTCGGTACGTTCAAATGTAAACGCGCAAAACGTATATTATTTATTTTTAGTCTACTCAGCCGAAATCTTTATCAATTATTTTTTTTATGCAACGTTATCAACATTTTTGGCTCTGCATAGTTACTTAAATTACATAATACAATATGTACGTATATATATTTTTTGTGTACATACCACAAATATACTATGTACCGAGTTTGTATACCTAGACACCTATATAGTTATATTCATATAAGGATTTATAAACCTATGTCCTATAATAAGACGTTTGATATTAAATAAAATACCAATATTGCTTGTGTACATTTTTTTGTATAGGTCCATAGTATTATGATAGTTAGAATATTAACAGTCTATAGATAAAAGAAGTCAAATCAAAAACTGCAGTAGTATAGTACTTACTACGCAAAAAAAAAGGTAATAACATTTTTCTAAAAAGAATTGCAACATTACATGCAATTTTACTCCGTACCTACATATATATGTTAGGTGCAGTAAAATTGTAAACGATGATAGTTGTAACGAACCTTGAACAAGTTTATCAATAGTTAAGTATATCAATATTATAAAATATAATTAACAATTAAAAAGAAAGTTCCAATCAATGATAGGAATATTACGATTAGGCACTATATAAAAATATCGGATTTATCCATAAGCTGCAGCAGAAGACACAAAAACAAGCAACATTGTAGTCACTGCAACACCGCCGCCACACCAACAAATTTGAAAATGTAACTGCGCATAAAAAAATAAAATTGAACATATACAAAACAAAATGTTTATAATTTTGTGTTATTTTTAGTATAGTTATTCACATCACACTCAAACAAAAAAAAAGTTAAGAATAATATACTTATATTAGGTATAGGTAATAGGTATGCAGTGACTTATCATTGAATTCAAATTCTACACATCGATTTTGTATTATTATCCATGTAATTAGCCTTTCAACTTCATTCAAATATTTGCAAAATTAGTTCTTCGGCTGAGACGAGCTTTCAAAGTCGAATACCCTATCCTTATTAATATCAATCTAGAAAGTACAAACTTATTTCAGAACATTTCATACATTTATACATTAATAAAGCAACTAGCAAGAGTGTACAAGGTCAATCAAAAAAAAAAAAATTGGATCACCTTATACATCATAACTTTTTTTTGAAATTCCATCATTACTTAAATTACCATTTTCATACTTAATGACATTTTCAAAATATTTAGATTAGTTTTAAGCTATTTATAGACATTTTAAATTTTGTATTTTTTTTAGTTTCTTTCAAGTGTTGATAAAAAAATCACCCTCAAACAAATATATAATATAAATACAAAAATATGTTATGTACATTTAATACAAGATACCACATAAATTATTCTCATAGAAATATAAGAATATTATCAAACAATGCATACAATATATTTACATAATACATATATTTTATATTTTTAGTTTTTAGGTTTAGAGTAATACATAGCATATCCATTGTGGTTGACTCCGCTTTTTTTTAGCTCCTCTGTGGTTTATAATAATGGTGGTATGTATACTCTGTATCTTTAACTTATCCTCAAAAGAAGTAGTTACTAGTCACATGGCGTAAGATCAAGTGACCCCAGACCTATAGGAAGCCAGGTGTAAAGTATCGGATGATTCATTCTGATTAAACCTGTATTATTATTTATAATATATTATAATATTATGGTGTGTTTTAGCCTTTGGATACTATAATATTATTTGTAATATTTTATAGATTTATAATAAATTTACCTATAGTACAGAGTTATATATACCATATGTAAAATGTATATCTAATCAAATGTTATGTATTTTTATAATATTAATTAAAAATGTCAATGTTTCGAATGCTTAATCAATAATCACAACCTTTTTATGACATTCACCTGTTGGCCGTTAAGCGGTTATCTGTGAGTGATAAACTTACTCATTGCTTTGTAATTTTGAACAAAGGACTTACCTGTAGGTACTATAGATTAAACATACATACATGTATGTTTAATCTATGCCCATACAAAAGCTTAAATATATAATATAATATGATATATTAGTAGGTATAAAACAATCATTATTCTTAATCTAAAATTATTTTTATTAATATTAAGATAATTATGTTGATTATTTGAATTATTGTTATTATAGGTAGGTATACAGTTGTACAAGGTTTAAAAGTGAATACTATTGAGTATGAAGCACTTTTACAACTATACAAGTATAAGTACCTACCTACTTTATTACAGTATTATATCAACTAAAAAATTTAACAGTAATGTGATTATACCTTATACCAAATTTTTACAGTATTTGGTTAACTAATAAGAAATATGTACTAAAAGTTGTATAGGCCTATAGTGCCCTAATGTTGCTCAAAGACTATATATATTAAAATACGAATATAGGTTAGGTATAGGCAATATAGGTGGTTCCAGAAAATTTCACGGAATATTGTCTTTATACTTACGACTAAGCTGCCTAAATTGTAACAAAATACGTAGAAGCAACTTAAGTCAAAAAGTATGTTGGCCACTTGGCCTCCAGAAATATTTAAAAGAAAAATTGGATCTAATTTTACCTTTTATAGAGATTTTTTTTGAGGGGGGCCTCCACCCCCTTGGCCACCATTGGATCCGCACATGGTATAGGTGCCGTGTATAAGAAAATAGTAACTAAATTATTTAAATAAATGTATGTTTTTATCTTATCACGTAATTTCGTGCAAAATTATGTAAGTAATACAAAATACTACTTTATGTAGGTAATTTATTCTTAAAGATAATTTTAAGTTTTTTTTTTAATGTGTATACTAAAATGTGTACTTTAATGTGTACATCGTACAGTATAGAAACATGACTATACGTGAGAAGATAGGTTGTAATGTTGTATACTTGTATAATTTGTATAATAATGTAATGGTACCTAATAGTTCAAAGAAAAACAAATCATTATTAAATAATTCTATACTTTTTATTGAATTCTATTATTCTTAACATCATTAGGTGCATATAAACTTTACTCTTTACTGTTGTCCATTGTGTATTAGTGTATTTTCGTAACTAATTATCAACAGTAAAGCCCAACTTAAGATATCACTATACTAGATGTAATGTGTATATACAATTTATTACATTATGCATAGCAATATGTACACCTATTGGCTATTATATTTACAAATATACATTATACATCATCTAGAGTGGTATATTATCACTCTATATTAGTACAATATCCAAATTATAGTGTAGGTATTCTAAATAACCAAAATGGTTATAGGTTTTAAAAGTGGAGATAGTTTTCTGTATGTTCTTACATGCCGATGAATTCATATTTTTTTCATAGGCTAAAAGCCTAAATACTGTTAGGGAAATCACTAGATATTCAGTATTCAGTTATGATCAGTATAATGAGCACAATTATAGATAAAATGATCTGCCTAAAAATGTCCTTTTTTTTGGTTTTCCATAATTATTTTGAAATTTAACTTTGGATTCTCAAAATAGCTACTATAGCTTAAATTTTTTCTACCAGAAGCCACCTTCGATGTTAAACAATTTTACTGCTCCCAAAGTCCCAAAGGCCAAAGATGACGACGGACACAAACAAATATAAAATACATATTGTGAAATCATAGGTACATCGTACATGCATCCCTCCCCTCAGAATCTAATCACAGACTTTCAGCAACCTCTCCTCCACCTTCGATTGTGTCTTACAACCGACAATGATATTATAAATGATTGTATCTTTATCTTAATTCTAGGTTTTTAGTATTTTATATTATACCCATAATAATCCATATTATATTAATTACTATTCATTTATCAATGTATTATGTAGGTAGGTGTAGACTATAAAAGATAAAACCATAAAGTAATATCTGCTGACAGTGCTGACAGTGCTGACTGCCGGCTGTACCTATATGCATTGCAGGTTATCGTGACACTTGTCGCTTGTTAATTCACCTTAAACAAATAAAAATACAATTTTAAGTTTTATTCTTGAGAACTTTTGTACACATCTACCAGGAAATCAGTGAGCAGTGGTGTTATTCATTTTTTATTCTGATGCCCATATTTTTATGCAAGCCTCAATCTTGTCTGGAACTTAGACATTTTTTAGGCCAACAAATTTAAGAAGTGGGCCAAATCACAATATAACATTGAATTTCAAATATACAAATGTATAACTTGCGTGGTCCAAATTGGGTGCAATTTGGAAGGTATCAACATCCGCCCTTCTTGGATTGCCACGATGTATAGATTCCTTCTGGGTTAGAAAGGTAAATCTTCCTGAACTCAAAGATCTCAACTGTATTACTGTATATACTTTTAGGGAAACGGCCTCCATCCTTGTGAGTTGTGACAAGTTCTCCACTCCTCTAGGTATATTATCTTAGTTCGTTAAAAAAATACATAACCCAATAGTTAGAACTTGGAGAACTAATATTTACAAACATATCAATACATTATGTATATTGTATAGGTACCTATATGTGGCTATACTTGAATATATATATAATACCCCAATAAGGTGTCACGTTGAGGCTTATATTCCTAGATTGATTAAGATATTTATCAAACTTTTATGATAGCTTTGAATGAGCTGGTTATCAAACAAGAAGTGATGAAAAGGGCTATTTCGTAGGTAACATTTATACATTTAATTTAAAAACATATAATTTTCTTATTTATCCATATAATCGTCAACATGGGATAGAAACTATTAACTCTAAATTTTAATAAATTATAAAAAAGTACATTATAATTTACAGGTAGATAAGATATAGATTATAGCCTATAGGTACATATTACCTATACTTGTTTTAATTTGGTTGGATACGGTTTAAGGAGTTTGCTACAGCCTTATGGGCAATTTGTAAAGAACATGCGTATGTAAAAGATCTGTAATACACAGTTCTGTTTGTGTCTTGTGTATGTAAATTATCATTAGTTTGATCATAGTACATAATATCTAAATATGTATTTTAACAAATAAAAGTTATATTTTGATTGTATTTATTTTTGTAACAACTTTTTGTTTAGGTATACTTGAAATTTGAACGAGATAATCATAATTGGTCGTGGTTATTGTGTGTATCAAGTGTTGAATCAACACTGTTGATACATTAATAACTGTAAGTTCAATATTTACTAAATAACAATAATGTATTATAGTTTATAAATAATAAATATTATAGTGTATTTAAGATTTAACAGTCAACAGAGCAGCCTCGTTATTAGTATTGGTACGCAAAGTCTTTTTATTAGACTAAAATTGAACACATCCATTTTATAATGGCCTACTCAATGACGAAACTTAGTTATAGATGATATATTATACACTATACAGCATATCGACTTCACTAGTTTTTCACATTAGAAGTTATAAAAATGTATTTCAAAAAATCATTTTTTTTGATTTGGTTCTTTTTTAGATGATAAAATTATTTTTCATGATGAATATGATAAAGCAAAGAAACATTAACCATCGTACTTATTTTCCAAGTTATATTTATAACTACTATAAAACATAATTTTTGCAAGTAAAAAAGTCCATTGATTTTGAAATACAAGCATAAGTTTATATTGTTATTAACACTCTCACCTCTTATGATGTTTTTTTCTTATACCTACTTATATTATATAATAATCAAAAAAAAAAAATAATTATAATAGAGTATCAAAATGTTGTTTTTGAGGCTTGTATTACACTTTCAAGATTTTTTTTTACAAACATAAATGTTACTATACACCAAACGAAAAAAAAAATTAAAAAGTAGATTAATTTTGGTCTTATAAAGAAAAAAGAACCAAAACGTTTTGGAAATTATCAAGTCTAGAAAATGCTACAAAAATATATTTTCAATACCCAACAAGCATTAAAAGTTAAAGGTTGAAACGTTTATCTGTCTATAAAAAGCTTAGATACAGACACACACACACACACGCATAAAGTTAAAGGCTATTATAATATTCATAATTCTAATTTATTAATNNTTAATAATGATTAAGACTTTCACGATATCAGTTTTGATATTAAGCATAAATGCAGTTTAAGTGTAATGCGATTTTTGGGAAGTTACAACATTTTGGAGTTTGCGATTTTACGTATTTGACGCAGATTATTCTATGAATCTACATCGAAAAAAAATAAATTTAAAACTTTATTAAATAGTACCTATGTTATTTGTAACATATAGGTAATCACTAATCATTATACATAAATACACCAACCTATTCATTTATATAATCATTATTTGGATCCGCCTTTACAGAAATTGTCTATAATTTATATGTTTATTGGAATCCGTTCTATATATAATATAGAAGGAGCAAAATATGTGATTATGTACGGTATGATATAATTGTGCAAAGTATTCTTATCTAAAGAAACATTTTAATTAGGCAGGTCTATAAAAACTTTATGTTATTAGAAAACTCTATCGTTACCTATTACTTATTTCTATATGAACAAAAACTATACAAGCAATAGAAAACATTGTAGGTAAGTTGTAAGTGATTTTGAATTTTGTATTTATTTCGGTCTTATAAAATATATTTACCGAATCGCAATGCCATAGGTAGGTATTTTGAAATTTATTATTGGGTACTTATTATATGGTAATAACTATTAAGTAATATAACTAATAACTAATAAGTAATAACCAACTCGTTTTAGCTGGGCCTAAATATTTATTTATTTTTTAAATCAGCTACCGTTACCCGCGACCTCCCAAATACATAACAACGTTACTGGTGGACGAAAGCAGGGGAGCAGAAGCCCAGAAAAGAAAATCAATATATTATTATTAAGATTTAATTCTAAGCTTTCTCTTTTATATATATACACCCCGAGCGTATAATCCAATCACTATAGGTAACCATAGTGACATTATAACTTTAATAATATGTAACATGACATAAATTGTATGCAAATAGTAAATAGTAGATAGGTAATGTATAATATCAATTAAGAATAATTAGTAATTACAAACATAATATGAATAATAAAATTTAAATACAATTATGAGTCTATCTTTTGATACATCTACCCATTGTTGCTCATTATTAAAAACATACAAACGATTTTATTTAATCACGATTTGAGTCGAAAGAAATATCATACTTCAATAATGTAATATCCTAACAAAGATGTTAAAATGTAAACATAATTATGTTAATTAGGATTTATCTACTGTACGCCTAATATATTACTACAATTATAGTAACAATTAAGGTATAATTTTTTTTTTAATTTCTTAGAGATTTACTTGCACTGCTATTTTATCAGTTATCACTGTACCAGCCGATAATTTTATCAATACTTGGATTTTTTTCTTCAAAAATTTTGTTTCAAATTTAGGCTATTTAAAAACGTTTTAGTTTTTATAAATTTCTTGTTTTTTCTTTTAGTTTTATATAATTGTACCTTTTAACTTAATCCATCAATTTGTTGACTTTAAAGTAAGTTATCTTTTTTATAATGTTATAGTTAGTAGTTACTTACTAGTTAGTAGCAAATATTTGATGTGCTTAAGTTATCTCTAACAGTTAACTAAAATATGCACTTATTTTAGTGGATATTAAGTACTTTTAAAATAGCACTTATGATAACTGCACTTGTATTAAATATTTAAAGTATAAACACTTATTTGTTGACATTCAATGCAATTTCAGATACCTATTTAAAACTTGAGGTATCTTGTAGGTACCTTTAATTTTTATAATATATCATAATACTTAGACATTTAACTAGCTCTAATAAATATTCATTTTAATATATTTAAATCCTCCTTTTATAGTTAGGCCTTTGAAATATTGAGTTTATCATTGATTTTTATGGAACTACCAACTTAAGTGTGTTAAAATAAAATGTAAATAAAATAAATTATACAAATGTATTGTAAGTAAAATCTGTCTAGGTGAAATGGATTTTCTATCACTGTACAAGTTAAATTAAATGTAATATTAAAAATATTGGTATGTAGGTTATTTTTAATTAATTAATAATATTCAATTTATTAAAATAAGCTTATTCATATACATTGAGTGTTCAAATAATTTCTTTATTTGAATGCTATAGTTTAGGTATTGGTATTAATTCAGAATAATTGTTTATTTATGGGCTTATTATATTATACATTTTTAAGCTAAGAAATGTATTATTATTAATCTGTAGATAGTTGTTAGAATTAAAAATCAATAATCTATTTAGTTGTTTAGTGTTAGTAGATCTCAGATTTAAGTTTCTCCTTCCTACTTTTTTTAAAATTTATAGTTTCAAAAAGTATAAATATATAACGATGAGAGGTGTTAACAGATAAATCATGATGATTGTTATTGCCATACTTGTATAGCCTTTTATGAGTATTTTTTAACAAAGAAAAGGATTGAAGTTGGAAGGATATTATTTTAGAATGGGATATTTCATGTTCATTGTCAATAAAGTAATATTATAGTATAATACTAGATTTGGTTTGTTCCAACCATAAAATTAAATTGCTTGGTAAAATATAAAGTTTTTACATATAGAAATGTAATGAGTAAAGAGTATTTGAAATTTTCTTTATGAAATATTAATCTGTTAGAAAATTTAGTTGTTCATTAAATAAGTTTATAAAATGGTACTGATCAAAATTAAAAACCCTTTTTAAGTATAATATTATTAACAATTTATATTAACTCTTCATCTGATATAGTGATATTTGGTAATTAAAGTTTAATGACTTGTAATTTAAAATATTTATGTTATAGATTTTGATTTACAACTTATTAGTGTATATTAATACATTAGATAAAAACAATTATATTTCTGTTTTGAATGATACCTAACTATTAAAGTTGACAGGTGCTTATAAGTTATAATAATAAGTGGATTAGATGTGAACAATCAATATGGTACCAGATAGTGCCTGCCACGGCAAACTATAACATTTCATGCCTATAATGTATTCTATGATGCTAAAGGTTTCAGTTTGGATTTTATAGATATAAGACTCACTTCCTAATGGATCTCAATGATGAAGATGGAATCTGGGATAGTGTATTGCTAGAACCATTGACAGAAGAAACGTTTATCTCAAATTTGAATTGTAGATATGACTCGAATACTAATTATGTAAGTAATTTAACTCTATAAATGTTTAAAATTGAAATATATGTTTTTCCTTGATTGCAGAGACTTTTGTAGCTATAATCAGTATTTCAAAATGTTTTAATTGTATAATATTTCGGAGCATATAAATAATTTAAATTTAATTATCTATGAAACGTCTGCAATTAAAATAAAAATCTGACCGGTTATATTGCTAATTTAATAATACAATATTACAATATAACATTAAAAACGGATAATATGTATAAATATTTTTTAAGTTTAAAATTCAAAATAAAGATGAGTAATTACAACAAATATTAAACATGGTGATATAATATATGAGTATCATATTATTGGTAATTAATCCAATCTCAAAATTATTTAAACAAGAATCCACAGTTAAAACATTACCTAACCTAATCTAACTTTATGCTTTTGTTATTTTACAACATTCATCTGTTATTTATTTATTTTTTTAAATTTAATTTTTACGCACCACCTAAAATGTCATAAATTGCATTCACCTTTTACTAATTTTGTTTTTTTTAAATCTTTTATAGTGTAATTATATTTAAAAAAATCTTCATATTTGTATATGGTTATTAAATGTTATGCTTTATTTCCTATGAGCTATGAGTATAAACAGTGTCTACTCTACACACACTCTACACTAATAGTGGCTCTAATACACTATGTTAGTAAAAACCAGTTATCTTATTTTGATTTATTGCCTATATGCTTCAATTATATATTTATGTGTCTTATGATATAATGATTAATTTGAGATTTCCATCAACTATGTAATATTGGTATAATATAACCCTAACCTATATAATATTTATTATTTACAAGGTCAAGAAAATAAACAATTATTTAATGCTTGAATACATTATATTTCTACTATATTTTAAACTACATTTTTTTGAAAATTCTCATTCAATTGGTTTTATACAATAATGTTTTATTTGGAATTTGTTATAGAGTTCTAAAATATTAAACAGGATTAAATTTTCTAAAACTAATATCAATAATTTTTAACATAAATATGTATTTTTAAGTTTTTTTAAATAGCCTGGTAAAACAAAAAAAAAAAACAGTAGGATAAACTAGAATTTCTATGCAAAACCAGTATTTAAAAAAATCAATTTGGATTTTTGGGGTAAATCAAATAGGTTAAATCATATTAGGTTAATTACATTTTGACCAAATATATATAATGTAATTTTATTAAAATGCTAAACTTTTAAAAATAATTTTTCTCATTCTAATTATAGACGTGCAATTTTCAATTTTTTTACTTTTAAATATTAAAAAACACATGATCCGTTAATTTATTACTAAAAAAACATCTTTTCTCGTCTCTATTTATTTTATATTGTTACTAAAAAATATATATATACAGCTTTTTTTTTTTTTAGATATTTTAAGTTTACATTTGGACAAAATTAGAAATTAAACTAAAGAATAAAAACCTTAGTTATTTTGTGACTTCTATTATACATTTCATTATATGTAATGATATTTTAAAAATATATAAATTAATTTTAAACTATTAACTATTTAAACCATGAACCTATTTACTCGTACCTGTTCTAAGGTAGTGTGGTATTGACTCAAATTTTAGGTAATAATAGTATTATAATATGATATAAAATAAATACAAATTATTATAGTAATTAAATATTAAAACACAATAAATTTAATGTTTTCAGAAAATGTTAAATCAACCTATCATGATACCGATAATAAAATAAATTACTGTAATAGCGATAACAAAAATATTATGAAATTTACTTCATATATGGTGACAGACCATCTCCATTCAGAATTATTTTTTTACATAGAATCCTATATCATATATTTCAAATGTAATACCATCCATTACAGTAACATACTCGACACCTACTGTATAGTAGAACAGGGGCCCAGTTGTTCACCTATTTTAAATTTAATTTTTAAATATTTTGACTCACATAATGTTTTTATAATATTGCATTTTATTTTATTTTGTTTTATTTCTGAGGTGCTTATAAATAGTGTCAATTTTTGTTTGTGTTTTTATAATTTTTTTAATGAGTAATCATTCTTTAATATTTGTTTATTAAATAATATACTATTATTTTATTAATTCATAATAAATGAAGAGTTTTTTAAAATAAATGTTCTATGTTGATTTTTTAGACATACATGGGAAATATGCTTATTGCTGTGAATCCATATAAAGAAGCACATCAAGTTTCTATACCTCTGTGTCGAATATATATGTCACCAAGATCAGGCCATTTACCACCACATCTGTAATGATCTTTCTAATTTATATTGATTTACTATTTATTATACAATTGTAAAAAATAATAATAATGCAGTGATAATGTTGATTTTGTTTTTTTAGTTATGCTATAGCTAGTTGGGCTTTTCGATGGTTGGTAGATGCTGCTCAAGATCAATGTGTTGTCCTACAAGGTATTTCTGGTTCAGGTAAAAGCCATTCTATTTCAATGTTGCTGCATTGTTTATGTGGGACCAATAATCATAATAATTTGCTCAATCAACGTTTGTTGAATGCTAACATCATATTAAATTGTAAGTTGGATTGTAACATTTTATTTTTGTAAATAACTTTTCATTGCATTGATTGTTATTTTAGCATTTGGGAATGCCAAAACACATATTCATAGTGATGCTTCTCGTTTTGTAAGTAATTGCAATTGTTTTATAATTTCACTAGTTTCAGATATAATTTATTTAAATTTAAATTACTTTATTTATGATCAATATTTAATTGTATGTTTCAGATAAAACACGTTGATCTAGAATTAAATTTTAAAGGGGATATTGTGGGTGCTACAATTACAGGATGTAAGTGTAGTTCTGGTTTATTCTAATAATTAAATAATTAATTTGTTCATTTTATGTATGCTGCAAATAGATTTATTGGATAAAGTGAGTTATTAATTACTAGCTATAATTGTATCCTCTATTTTTAAAAGATAAATGACAATCCAACATATTTGTTGGCGAGCAACTCGTTTAGCATTACTCATATTATATCATGTGTGTTTTTTTGCACTTCTTAGTATCTTTTTGAGAGTTAAATTTAATCATATAACAAAGTAATTAATTGAGTAATGAGACCATAATAGCTAGAAACTCTACATTTTTTATGGTACCTTTCTTATGACCATGTATGGGGATGTACTTAAAAAGGATTTTCTAAAATTAGCATTTTAAAGAGGGATATAACACGAGGATTTTGAGATTCATGATGGAAATTAAAATTTTTTTTGTTTATCAATGGTTATCATTAGTTTACTTTAGTGTATGGGGTAAAAGCATGTATCAATTCATAGTGCTTACATGAGATTAAAGAAAGTATGTTTTAAATCCAAATATATGCTTGTTAGCTTGTATAATCAAAAAATACTCAATTGATTTTGACAAAAATCTCAGAGTTTGTTTTTAGAGATCAGAAAAGTTTAGAGAGTAGTTTGAAGTTTGAACCTGGTTATAAGATATAGCAAGTACTAAATCCAATCTGCGACTTCCTATCCAGGTCGTATTATTTTACAAAGTGAGGCACATCAAAAATTTGCCAGTAAACTGAGGTACACTAAAACCGACATAACTGTATATCACTGTTTTTAATATTTGTTAATTTTTTCCCAGAACTAAGTCAGGTTATAAAGCTAGCTAATTATATTAACATATAAAAAGTTGTGGTATTTTAATGTGTCTATAATTTATTTAGCGAATTTAATATTTAACTAAACTGTGTGTACAGATATAAATTTATTTTTCAAAATGATTTGGATTTAAGTTTTTTATGATATCTTTATTATTTTTATACTGAGATTTTGGATGTTTTTATAGTTCATTATTTTAATATATTTATTTATTTATAGTCGAGGGTAACGTCACAAAATGCATTGAATAGGAATTTCCATATATTTTATCAACTCATTTATGGTGCTGATATTCATTTATTGAGTAAGTTTAAATTGAAATAGTTAATATAATACAATTAGTATACATAAATAAACTAATTATTATGTTATTTAATATTTATAGATACATATTAAGGAATTATTTATATATTAATAATTAATAACTTAATAATTGGTTTATTTATTATACTAATTGTATTATATCTTCAAATGTAATGAAATGGCAGTTTTAAACTGTATAATATTATTATATTTATAAACTATCAATTGATAATTATTACTATTTAACTATTCTATTTCAGTTGTGTCCACACGGTGGATAGTTAATGCTAATCAACTTTAAATTAACTTTCTTTGATTTTAGAATCCTTAAAACTCACCAGAAATTCAGAAAACTATGTTTACTTAAAATGCAGTAATCGTATTAGACAAATTGATGTTGTTAATTTTCAATCAGAATATCAATCAATAAAGGTAATTGTATTCAATATTAAAATTCAATATTTGATAAAAGAATTTTTTTGGTCTTATTTATTAGATGTACAGAATGTAACACAAGGACTTGCAAAATTGAATAATTTTTGTCGTAATCAATATTTAATTAAATTTTTTTAGATAATTTAAAATAAGCTAGCCAAATGGCATAAATAGCCAATTTGTAAGTCTAATTTTTATAAACAAAATTGGATGACAAAAACGTTTATTTAAGTCAAGTAGTTTATTTTTTACAATTTTTTTAAAATATCATTTTTGACATAAGTAATTTTATAGGTTATTTATCATTCATATAATTGTCATAATTTTTGCCATACATCGAACTAGTATCAAATTTTTATTTTTATTTGTCAGGTCTTTCTGTTACACACCCTTAAGAGTATTTACTTATTATGTTTTTCGTGCTTGTATTATTTTATATCTTGTTTGATGTGAAAAAAAAAGTATTCAAGTATTCCGTATTTTCTAGATAAGCAATTAATTTTTTTTTAAATTTGTTTTAGTCCTGTGTTTCTAACCTAATCTAACGGGTATAATTAATATTATTAATTTTTTTAATTTTTTTTAAAAATATGATGTATTAAGTTAAAAAAATAACTTGTTTACTAATTAATATTTGCATAATACTATATACATTTTATACTTATATTCTTATTAATAACTTAATATATTTATTGTATGTATTTTACAGTATGGATTTGAGATTTTGGGACTTAGTGAATCCGAAATAACCAGTATTTTTAAGATCATTAGCAGTATATTAAAATTGGGCAATTTGAATTTGGTACCAACTAATAACATTGATGGAACTGAAGGGTGTATTATTACAAATGATTATGGTATGGTTTAAATATTAATTAAATTATTCCCAGTTTTAATAATTAATATTTATAGTACCTAGTTGTTATTCATTAATTAGTATCTATTTAAATACATTAAGTATGGATCAATAATTGAAGAGAACACTTTAGCAGATTTAGATAATTATAAGTCTTTAAAATAATATGAAAATACAAGCTAATATAAATAAGTTTTCATAAGTGTTTATTAGTAAAATTTGTATTACATTTGTTTTCAGAGTTGTACGAGCTTGGAGAATTATTAGGTACTGATGGCGAGGCTTTAAAAAAAGTTCTTACATCATCAGTATTATCATCTGGACTTTCTGCAAAAGAAGCTCGTCACATCAAGGACTTGCTTGCTCAGTCATTGTACACTAGGTTATTTTCATGGTTGATAACAAGACTCAACCAAAGTGTTAAAGCTGAAGCAAAATATAAACGAAGAAATTTAGGCTTTTTAGATGCTTTTGGTTTTGATTATTCCGACAGTCAGATGGATTGGGATAATTTTGTGTTGAATTCCTGTAATGATAAAATCCATAATTTAGTAATAACAGCAACATTAAAAGATGAGCAACAAGAATATGCGATAGAAAGAGTACAATGGTGTCTTATTCCATTTTATGATAATACATCAGTTTGTGAACTAATATTTAAGGTACATTTTAGGTTTGATTAGTAGATTAAATATTCACTGGATAAAACTACATGCAATTATGTTTGTATAGTAAACTCTCGATTATTTGTGACTGTCATGGTACTGTAGAAGTTAATAAAAATAGTGTGTATGTACAATATAATATGTTTTTATGAAAAAATAAGTGTTCACATTATATTATTTACTATATGAATTTTTAAATAAGAATAGTGAATACAATATGTACTTATCTAATTTTCTTTAAATACTATTAATATCATACAGAGTTTTTCACCTAGAATGCTCATCCCCATTTTTCCTTTAATTATAAATTAATTTAAATTCTGATTTTTGGATTTTTCAAATATAATAAACAATTTTTTTAAATTCTTGAATTTTTTTTCTACTTGAGAAGTGGTTCTATGGTATTACAAATTTTTGTTTTTCAACTGAGAACCCTGCCCCGCTTTTATTTTTACTATAAAATATTTTTTTTTTTTATGTACCTTATTCAAGGTTTGAATGAGTAGTTTCTTAGTTATTGAAATGATTATATTAAGGGTAATAGTCCTTAAAAATGGTTTTACAAAAATATAAAATGGACGTAATATTGGAACTAGTATTTAATGTACTTGGTCATTTTTAAATATTATTTATGTCGATAAAATAATATAAATGACTAAAATTTTTAAATCACCATAGCCTCCTTATCTTATAAATCCATTACCATAAACCTAAAGTAAAGTTAAATAACTCAACAACTACATGTATGAATTTTGATTCTAATACATCTAATTTNNATAATTTACTGTTGACATTCCTTAAATAGAACAAAAATCCCAAGAATTTAAAAACTTTGTCCTTAAGTAGATTTAAAAATGTCAAAAATCTGATTTTAAATAACTGCATTATTGAAGAAAAGAGGATGAAAATGTTTGGTGAATTTAACAGTACAATAATAGCATTTTTGTTTAAATTTATATTTTGTGTGTTAACTGAGAAATTCTTTTATCTGTGGTTGCCATGTCATTCTATTCTGGCGATAATCGAGAGTTAACTGAATAAATTGTGTGTAACATTTAGTTATAATTATTTTAATGTACATTTTTAGACTTATGGAGGATTATTGAGTATAATGGATGATTTAATATTAGATAGTAATAGTATAACAGTTTTTAAACGAATTTGTGCATTACAACGACAGTACAGCTCATCATCGCCTGAAGATCAAATCAGTTCTGCAGTTGAGCAAATATCATTGAATGATAGTTTCATGTAAGAATAATAATTTTATTTATGATAAAATCATTTTTACTGCTAATAATGAGTACATCATTTAAAAAATAATTTATTTGAGAAATAAAATAATATTTGTAATACTGAAATTTTAAATCAATTTTCAACTTGAATATCATTAATAATTATTGTTTTAAAATTCAAATTTTTTCAAATCATTTAAATAAAACTAAATAAAAACCTATTTAAATTAATTTACTTACTAGTATTTAAACAGTTGTTTTTAGTTAATTAATTTTATTTATTATTTGTTATTTTAAATTTACATTCAATTTTTAATTGAGGTTAAATTACATTTTAAATTAAATTTTTTTTTTTAAATTTTAGCTTTAATTATGTTTTTTATAATTCATATTTCTTAGAGTATTCTTTGTTAATTTTTGATTTTAATTTGTAATTTTTTCAGGTTAAATCATTTTATGGGCCCAGTTAAGTATAATATTAATACTTTTGTTGACAAAAATAAAAACAGTTTGAGTCCTATGTTATGTTCTACTATGTATAATGGTACACATCCATTATTGAAGTCTTTGTTTCCTGAAGGTAATATATTAAATTGTAATGTCTGTGTTTATAAATTCAATCCTTGACCATATTATTAAAGTCAGCAAAATTATTTATAAATTAACAGGATGTTAGCAATAATAGCTGTTATCTGGGTCCAAAACCTACAAACTATAGCAAAGCAGCTTATATTTTTTGTTTTGTAGAAGAACTGTTAAATTAGGTAAACATAACATAAGCATAATGTGCTATGGATATGTTATTTTGTACTCCACTCACATTTAAAAGGTACCTTGGAGGCTGAATTGTAAGCAGGGGCATTGCGCTTCAACATGACTGAGCGGTGATTACAGACGCGTGTTGCCTGACAAAAACTGGGCGCTTCCAAGGTTCCTTCTTAACTTGAATGAAGTATACTAGTACCCATGTAGGTTATTTTATGAAAGCTTATATATTTATATCAATTAGATACTACTCAATAAATAGTATTTATGTAAGGTGTACCTACATTTTATTTCAATTCAAAAAAGTATGTTCATATACTTTATATTGTTTAAATATTTTGAACTTATTAAAAATGAAACAAATTATTTGTATGTTAACAAAAATATTATGTTATATTTGTGTTTACAGTATTACAGTTTTTATAATTGGTCAATTTTGATTTTTGAACATGCATTTATTAAAATACAATCAAATATAAATAATCAGTTTCTATTAAATCAAACACATTTTAAAAGTTTGTTAATTATTTTTTTCAGGAAATCCAGAAAGAATGTCATCATTTACTGTTTCCAATCCAGCTAGTCAATTACGTGTTTGGGCAGAAGCATTTTCTGCAACATTATCTGGTCGCCGTTGCCATTATGTAACATGCATATCACCCAATCGCCATTGTCAAATAAACTCTTTTGACTCTTCTTTTGTACAACAACAAGTTAGATGGTTTAGGTAATCACTAAACAAATAATAAATAATTTATTGTACTTCATTTCAATTCATTGATTTAAATTATAAATGTTATTTTTTTGAATTTTAGTCTTGTTGAAATTGTTCGGTTGCGTAGATCAGGTTTTTGCTATCGACTTACATTTGAAGAATTTCTTGCACGATATAAAATGCTTAGTCCAGCAACTTGGCCTAGACCTAGATATGGAAACACAGCTCGTTCTATACGTGCTTTAGTTGTATGCTTACCAATACCCAGTGGAGAGTTTGTGTATGGTGTATCCAAAGTGTTTGTACGTTCCCCAAGGTCCGTATGGGAATTAGAACAGTTAAGAGCAGAACGTCTTAACCAACTTGCAGCTTTGGTGCAAGAAGCTTGGCATAGACATAAAAGACAAAATTCTTCTCAAAACTTATCAAATAAATATCAACATTTTAGGTATTCATTTATTATATTAATCAAAAATATTATCAGTTTTTAAACATACTGTTTTGGTATAGGATTACTGATACAATTTCAGCTGCCAAATGCATTACTAGAACAGTCTTAACTTGGCAGGTAAGAAATAATATTAAATAATATTTTATACATCAAACAAATATAAGTTTTATATTGAATTTAATTCATAATACAATTTCATTAAAAGTGTATGGTATTATTATTTATTATTAAATTTTGTTTTTATATTGATAAAATTAGTTGTAATTTTTATTTGATGTGTGATATTGTAATTGTTTATTACATTTTATATTCTATACCTATCTATATATATATATATATATATATTAATTATTTATTTAGTAGTCTATACTTTATACATCATTGTAAAATTTTAAGTATTTTATTATAACATAACATCTTTAAAAATTAAATCTGTGTGATAATTTTATTTTATTAATCACTTAATAGAAATAAACAGTGATTTTAAATAAAATTACCCTTACAAAGTTTAATATCATGCAATATTTATTTTTATTTTTAATACATGTAGTGTTTTTTGATATTAGAATTATATATTTTAGTATACTTTAATTATTTTCACTTAAATATATTCCAGAAACGTCAATATTTGATGAGATTATCAAGAAGCTTAAGTGAAGCTACTGAGTCGCCTATCTGTAGAGCTTGGGTACCATTGTCTAATGCTCGATTTGCGCACACACATTATTTATTAGAGACACTACATCATAAATGGAGAGTAAGTTTTAGATTTGTATGTTTAAAAACAGGGGTATGTTGTTTAAAAGTACTTTGAATAAATATCATTACTAATAATTTAATAGAAAAACAATAAGAAAATGTATCAACCATGCCTAAGTGTAAATTTATGATAAGTAAGACTGAGGCAACAAATATGGGTATCGCATAGGTTAGGTTAGGTTAGGTTAGGTACAACACTTTGGGAGAAGGACTATCCTAGGATGAAGTGCCTCCCTGTAGCGCCGCGATTAAACAAAAAAAAAAAAAAAGGTACAACATGTACATTTTTACTTAAAATTTTAATTTTATTTTTGACATAAACTCCATACAGTTTTTTAACACCTTGTTACAAACTATTAATACAACTATAAATTTTGATAAGTAGTAAATAAATCTCTAAAAATAAGGAACCCCCCAAGTAACTATCTACATGGGGCCATAGGTTGAGAACCCTCACTACACAACAAAACCATGCTTTAATATTGATCTAAGAAATGTGCAGTATGTAGCCTTCAAAGGTGTTGACAATCTAAAGTCACTTTCAACATGTTTAATAAAACCTTAATTTCTATGTGCCTTACCGCTTGCGCTTTCAATGTGCAGATTAAACCTAAATCACAAATCAAATTATTTGGACATAAAGAACTGCCCCCAGACACAAGTCCATTTTAGTCATTTTGAATGAGTTGAAAATTGTGTATCAAGTTAAAACAAAGAAATATTTTTTTGGTTTCATATTGTCAACTAATGCTAATAAGTCAATAAGCTTAAATTAAATAAAGCATTGGAAAAATTATTGAGTATAGATGATAACTTGGGATACCAGATGAAGGATACAATCATTGATATGAA